>JAGDYQ010000181.1:1781776-1879276 GCA_021962125.1 Bulinus truncatus | reverse complement strand
CTCATCTTTACAGGGACTTCACTGTTAGAATATAAGATGTTTGACATTGAAAGCTAACATGTGTAATCTTTTTATTGTTTCTATTTTTTATGCCTGACTGCTCTAGAAAGGTTCTTATCACGCGAGATTCATCAACGAGTAGAATTTACTAATGCCATTTTTAATATCATTTCTAAAATTTCTAAATATGTACATCATTTTAAAAAAAATGAAATTCCCAAATAGCTAATTGACTCTGAATTGTGCCATAATTAACACATGGGTCATTCCATGTCAATTCAACAAGTTTTTTGAAAATTGTTCACCCGACCCCCTCAGATCTTCCTGAAATTTTCAGGGCTTGTGGTACATTCAAAGTTGACTGATTCCTGAAAATTTCAGGCCGTTTGGTCAAAAATTTTTTGAAATATGAATTTTTACATTTTTAAGGGTAGTCGCGAGTGCGCGTGACATTTACATTTTCGCGATATTTGAACGCCCCTACTCTGTCACTTCGCCCATACTCTGTCAATCCGCCCCTACTCTGTCACTTCGCCCATACTCTGTCAATCTGCCCCTACTCTGTCACTTCGCCCCTACTATGTCACTACGCCCCTACTCTGTCAATACGGGCGACATCGGGCAGTCAAGGATAGCTAAACAATGACGTATAGGTGACGCTCCTTAGAGAGAATATAATAGACTGTGACGTAATTGGCAATTAAAATTCGGACAGTAAGAGGGTAAATACGGCTAGGTTAGGACAGAGGTCAGTAGTTTGAAAGAGTAGAGTTGAGTCAGGGTTGAGACGACGTAGTTGTTAGTTGAGAGAAGAACACATCGAGTGTACGTCGAGTTAGTTCGTCAGAGTAGAGACGGAGTGACAGAGTAGGGACAGATTAACAGAGTAGGGGCAGATTGACAGTAGAGACGGAGTGACAGAGTAGGGGCGGATTGACAGAGTAGGGGCGGAGTGACAGAGTAGGGGCGGAGTGACAGTAGAGACGGAGTGACAGAGAAGGGGCAGAGTGACAGAGTAGGGGCGGAGTGACAGAGTAAACACGGAGTGACAGAGTAGGGGCAGAATGACAGAGTAAGAGCGGAGTGACAGAGTAGGGGCAGAATGACAGAGTAAGAGCGGAGTGACAGAGTAGAGACGGGGTGATTTGTTGATGTATGTACTTATTAAATTATTGTGTACCTTATGTGCCTTATGGTTTCTTCATGTACAGACTTTTCGAAGTATTGTGGACCTTAGAATTATTTTCATGTATTGACTTGTTGCATTGTTGGTGTGTAAATAGATGTACAAAAATAGTTGTGCTAACAACTTATCTGGTTCGATTGGTTCTTGAGTTGTGTCAAAGGAACAGCGAACGAAAATGACAGCAGGCAGACAATAATCTAATAGGCATCTTCCGATTTAAATTAAAAACGAACGCGTAACATATAAAATTTAACTGATTCTGTAAACATGGCGTATGGAAGAATTCAATAGATTGGGGAGCGAATCCAGGTCCCTCAGGTTGCCAGTTGAGTGCTCTACATCCTATTCCGTTCTCAGTCAAATTTTCGTTAAGTTTATTTGTACATTATGTTGATGAAAACAATTGTTTTTCCATAACTATGTGCTAAATATTTCTGTTTATTCTATAAATCAGTGGAAGACCAAGGGAAATAATTGTGTCTGATATATTGTCCTTGTCAGTCAATCTACCATTGAACACAACATTGAGGTCACAGGTCAATCTGACATTTGGTCTAGGCATCTAGGAAAAGTTGAGTGAATTCTTGTACTACAATTACTTTCATTTTAGCGTTTGAAAATTTTCACTTAGTATAGTAAGCAATAGTTTATCAATTCGTTTTAGATTTTAAAAGAGATACAAGACTAAAAAAATTAAAATGTCCATGGAAAATGTTTAACTTAAATACAGTGATGTCATATTTTATTTAGTTTTTGATGTGCCACTCTTGGACTTACATTACTATTGGTAACATATCCTATAAATAGTATCTCTCTCTCCCATTCGCTTGAGCTTTTTCTTTTTGATTTATCTCTCCCTTTCTATATCTTTCTCACTCCGTCTTTCTGTATTTATCTCATTTATCTCAGTCATTTTGTGTGTCTTTCATTCTATCTCTCTCGCATTCTATAAATCTATCTCTTTCTGTATTTCTCTCATTCTCTCATTCTTTCTCGTTTTATCTCTCTCTCATATACAATCTCTCTTTCATTCTGTATCCATCTCATTATATCTTTCACATTATATATCTCTCATTCTATCTCTCCATAGACTTGGTACATTAAAATTTGTTTAGATTTTATGTCATATTTCTAAATTATTTTTCTCTTTTTTTTTTCATTTAGAAGAAGTATCCAAAGTTACATTGTGCTTATCTAGACACAACATTAAGGTGATTAGCCAAATTTGCTAATAAACAATTTTTTGTTACTGATTCCTTGGTATTTAATCAAGTTTCATCAAGAGTCTTAACTGAAGTAAAATATATTTGATTTCAAATACTTTCCCCTTATTTTGGTTCTTAGCGATTTAAGCCTTGGAGAAACTTGGTTAACTGCAGGATGCCAGACGCTGGAGAGAATTTCAGATGACCGTATAGTTTGTAGCTGTGACCACTTGACCAGTTTCGCTGTACTGATGAGTTCAGTCAAGGTATGTTTAGTTAAATACTTCACGTAGTGCGTTGATTATGAGAGTAAAGCCTAACATAAATCTAGCAAAGTGTTCGGCCCTAATGGACAAGTATTAAATCGGTTACATTTTTTATGGTTAAACATACATTTTCTTTATGGTTAAACTTAATTTTTTATGGTTCAACATAATTTAATTTATGGTTAAACGTTCATTTTTTTACAAGAAAAACCTTGAGGGTGACCCTTACAGTTATCAGCGATAAATAAGTAAATAATTAAAAGTAAATAAATTGGTATTCAGTTTAAACAAAGAAATAATACTTAAGGAGGACAAACATGGTGGGACAGATGGCCGAGTGGCGAAGATACTCGACTGTCGACTTGAGAGTCCTGTGTTCGATCCTCGGTGAGGCCCATGGAATTTTTCCAGGTGAAATTTGGTACAAAGTCGTCCCACAAATGGGTACCTGACTTAAATTGGGGCTGGGTGGCTGGGCGTTGTGCTATTCACACAATCCCTTCGTATGCCGAGGTTATAGAAACAGATGAATTCTACACTTCATCTGCCCCGATAGCCTGTTAGGGCTAAGAGAACTTTACTAGACAAACATATTAAACCGTCATCAAGACACGCGTATCGAAATTAATCAGAACAAACGTGTCATTAAGCTAAAGTTCAATGTGGCCTAAGGCGCGAGTTAGTGGCGTAGCAGGGTGCCGTTAGTTCAGGCTGTATACCCATGACTAAATTTCTCTTTTGGAGAGACCATTGTCAGCTCGGCGTCGGAGAATGTTTCTTTAGTTGTTTTTTTACTTTTAAATGGCATAAAAGATACACATGATACAGAAAATTTTTTTTTCAACTGTTTGAAAGTTGGCATCTATGTGATCGTATAAATACTGTTTTTTTTTTCAACTGTTTGAAAGTTGGCATTTATGTGATCGTATAAATACTGTTTTTTTTTCTATTACACACAGTTTTTTTTTTGTAAGCTAACAATTAAATAGCATGTTGACGTTTTGTATAATTGACAGCTTGTTTGTTTAAAGACGTCCATTTTTTTTCCCTCTACATAAACAATTGTTTGACTACCCACAGATTCCACAACACAATATTCTCACGGTTTTAACCAGTGCTGGATGTTCAGTCTCCATATTTTGTTTAACGGTCACCATTGTCATCTACTTTGTTTTATGGAGGTCAGTACAACTTAGTAAAAAGGATAAACAATCTCATTTTATAGAAAAAAAAACAATAATGATTGATAAACGGCAGTCTATTTTTAACTGCACTGGGGTATCGCCTTATCGGACATATTCGCTAAGTTCTCAACACTATGGTCCCCAGAACCAAGGGAATTATTTAGGCCACCACATCCCTGATTTTTGAACACACGTGTACACACTTTGATTCTTGTAGGCATATATCAAGTTTAAACACACGTGTACACACTTTGATTCTTGTAGACATATCAAGTCTGAAAGATCGGTCCTGCTCGTCAACTTGAGCATCTCAATGATCGTTGGTTACTTCTTTTACATCGTTGGTATTGATAGAACAGAGACAAAGGTAAGCTATACTAAATACAAGTGACTGCCCAATAACATTGAATGAACCAGAGGGGGGTTCGCGTGTACAGGGCCAGCCTTACTAATGGCGGAGCCCAATTTTACGGATACTTGCGAGGCCCCCCTCTTCTAATCTTTAAAAACCTGCGACAAGTGCCATGACTGATAGTGATATGCTAAATGTAAATTGCGGGGCTCCTGCCAGGTGCGGGGCCCGATGTCGGAGCAATCGGTCAAATCGTCCGAAGGCCGAACCTGCGCATATGAACGGTAAAATTATTTTTTTTTTATAATCCCAGAAATATTTTTCCGGCTAAGCCGGGTTAATATGCTAGTATTAAGCTATAAAACCCAAAATTTGTCTGAAATAAGAAGTGATTATCTTTTTATTTTTACAGGATAATTTCTATGTACATTTTTTTGAAAATGAGAAAATATGCATTGATGTGAATAAAAAAGTAATCGTTGAACATGTTATTGAATTGTTCAAAACAATACAATCTATTAAAAAAATATTCAGCTGCTGTGTACAATATTTGCTGTTGTTCTACATTACTGTTTCCTGTTGG
The DNA here is from genome assembly GCA_021962125.1 of Bulinus truncatus. Classification (NCBI taxonomy): domain Eukaryota; kingdom Metazoa; phylum Mollusca; class Gastropoda; family Planorbidae; genus Bulinus; species Bulinus truncatus. The sequence continues at coordinate 1,874,500 of JAGDYQ010000181.1, read as the reverse complement.
TGTTCTTCAATTTCTTGAGTCAGAGTTTGGCTCTTTACGCGTCACTTAACAGCATGTCAGGCAAAACTCACCTGAAGATGTTTCTAGCTTTCACTTACGGTGAGTCACTTTCTAATTTTTTTTTTTATTTTTCACTTGCTGTGTCTGGACGTTCTAAGTGTGAGTACGTTGACTGAGGTGTGAGTATCATAAAATAAAGTCTAGCAGGGTATAGTGACGGGTGTAAGAAATATATTTATAAACATTATGACACGTGTTTCAAAGAGAGAGAGAGAGAGTTGACCGTGAAGTGTAGAATTCTTTCGAATAACGACAAGTTTTTTAAAAAGAAATCGTGCATCGACAAGATAAAACGCATTGCTCGATGGGGCGCACAACCCGTATCCGTAAGAGTGTTGAGTTCATTTTTCAACAAAAAATAGTATGAAATAAAACGCAAACTTTATTTCTTCAATACTTATATATATATATATATATATATATATATATATATATATATATATATATGCCGGATGATCTGTAGGCTGGATCATTGGAAGTAGAACAGGTCTATTGTATTAGCTCCATGGCCTCAGTTAAGCCATGTCTCGTCACAAAACGCTTTTTTCAGGAGTGGGCAGACTTTTTAAAACACTGATCACAACGGGCTGCAGAAAAGCCAGGCCAGGCCAAAAGAAGATTAATAGGAATAGAGTGTTTTATATAAGCAAGAATACTATCAACGAATGTAATTAACGTGAGGGTAGAATGCAAGCCGGATCAAACTGACTGAATGCCCAGTAGTTTGTCCACGTCTGCTAAGATAACTGTTTATAGAGCAGATATGTGCTAATTTTAGTTTGCCGCTATCAATGACTAGTTTTATGTTTTCTTTTTCACATTTTTAGTTGGCCCACTTATTATTGTGTCTATAACTATGTCAGTCACCAAGCTAGACGGTTACGGCACCACAACACAGTGAGTTCTTGTATTATAACATTACAACACAGTGTGGGTACTTGTATTATAACATAACAACATTGTTAAAATGGTTTAATTAATATTCACAAACCGATAAAACTATTGTTACTTTCTGAGTCTTTTTCCCATTTATTGTTTGCAAAAACTGTAAAAATTAGACAGGAAGTGATTTATAAATATTATTGAGTTTTTTTTTTAATTTTTTGAAATAGTTCAGAAAATAAATGTTTTGATTTCAAAGAGGTAAATTTATTCCATATGAATGTTGAACATATTAAATGGACTTATAACTTTCATCCAATTTTACTCATATTTTCCTCTCTTTTCTTTTTCAGTTGTTGGCTATCAATAGCTAATGGCCTAATTTGGGCGTTTATTGGTCCTGTTACAGTCGTTATTATTGTAGGTATCGCTTGTCTTTAGAACACATGCATTTATTTATGAAGTATTTTTCTACATTGCAATTAGTCTTGTTTATTTATGTTTTTTTAATTTTGTTAGTAACTTTTAATACCAGAGAAAGAAACAATATACAAATAACGCAAACTAAAAAAAAAACAAAAAACAATGATACATTAAGCAGAGTGGTACAAAACTTATCATTGACAAGTAACACGATATTCTTTCAAAACCACAATATCTTAATTATGTGAGAAAGAACAGAAGTGTGACAGAGTTTGATTTCATCACTCACCCTTTGTACTTGGGTAACTCTGGCTTTTCATTTCAAACTGTCCCAGATATAATATAAGTGTTTTTTTTTATACCAGCTTATTTGTGCGTATAATACGTTTACAAAGACACAACCGATACCGTAGCACATTGAACATAGCCGGCTTGATAGGATTAAGATCTCAACAGGAGTACACTCCCCTGATTTAGTTCACAGGGCAATTAAAATTTTAATTAAACTAAATACAGTATACAGTCACCATTGTTAGATACAAAACAATCTATACTTATATTTTTAGTGCATTATTTCCGACATAGGAGACGGGTGGTCGAGTGGTGTAGATCGCTTGACTGTCGACCGGAGGGTCCCGGGTTCGAATCTCAGTGAGAACCTTGGAACCCTTTCAGTTCCTGGTGAAAGTCCCCAAGTCCACCCAGCTTTAAATGAGTACCTGACTTTAAGTTGGGGAAGTAAAGGCGGCTGGGCGTTGTGCTAACCACACAATCCCTTTATATGCCGAGGTTACTGAAACAGATGAATTCTACACTTCATCTGCCCCGATGAGCCCTTTGGGGCTTAAGGGAACTTTACTTATTTCCGACATGCAAGCAAGGCGGATTCCCAAATTATGTAGTGTGAGTGTATGATAGGATTTGTCTGTTGTTCTTATGTGAAGACTAAACAATACATTTTTCAGCCAGATTTTTTTTTTTTAAAAGCAGATCACATATTTACAAAATTATGCATATATAAAAGTCCTTGCTCAGATTACAATTTCCTTCTATATTAATAAGTCTCAAGTTAGGCTGTGTTCTTTAATGTTTTGACCATAGGTCAATCTGGTAGTGCTGGCGTTGGTCATTCATGTGTATATGACCACCCGTGAATTGATGAATCAAACAAAGGCAACTCGGACAGTGTAAGTAGAAAAGTTACGATACAACATCATTGATTTCAAGACAAAATAAAATATTTCATTGTTTTAATAAGTGAGGCATTATTAAGTGAATCTTCACTTCAAATATCAATATAATATAAAAGAAGCCATACAAAAATTGACCGTTTTCCCGCTATATGTCCACCTCAGCTGACACCTATGTAAACAAAAGTTAACACTATCATGGGCCATGCTCTATTGTATTTAAATACAGGTCAGTTATTCGGGCCATCATATTCCTGATGCCAATATTCGGTGTGACCTGGATATTCGGTCTGATGTCCCTCTATAATGACCAGATTGTTCTACATTATTTGTTCGTAACACTCAACACTTTACAGGTAAATAACATGTTTTTAAAGAAATTATCAGGATTATTGAACCTATTAAAAAAATCGAGCTTTTAATAAAAATATAAAGTACAATGATTATTTGTGAAAGATCTATTATAGAAGATACTTAAGATAATTATATATTTGAATGTATAAGTATACTTTACAAATAAATGCAAATCGTTTATGTTGGCAAAATAAGTCAATGAAAGAACATTTATATACAAAAGTACTCTTGGAAGTAAAGTATATTTCAATAACACAATCATCTATCTCTTAGGAGAGAGAGAGAGAGAGAGAGAGAGATAGAGAGAGAGAGAGAGAGAGAGAGAGAGAAAGAGAGAGAGAGAGAGAGAGATAGAGAAAGATAGAGAGAGAGAGAGAGAGAGAGAGAGAGAGAGAGATAATTTCGGCGAAAACACAAAGCAATAATTCATTCTTTTTTAATTCATCTTTAGCAAATGAACAAATTAAAAAAAAATACACTAACATAAAAGTTGACAATCACTACTGGAGGAGATTGGTGTATTAATAACCTGATTCTATATTTATATGCACTTACTATTCTATGTAAGGCCGTTGTAAAACTATTTTTAGTACATAGACTATAAATAGACATGTTTAGTAAACAATGTCACTGACTATTCGTTTATTTTTGTGTGTGTGCAGCTGTAATCAACTATTTGACCGATAATATTTATATGTCTACTTTGACCGATAATAATTATATGTCAACTTTGACCGATAATATTTACATGTCTACTTTGACCGATAATATTTATATGTCTACTTTGACCGATAATATTTAAATGTCTACATTGATCGATAATATTTATATGTCTACTTTGACCGATAATCTGTATATGTTTACTTTGACCGATAATATTTATATGTCTACTTTGACCGATAATATTTATATGTCTACCTTGACCGATAATCTGTATATGTCTACTTTGACCGATAATATTTATATGTCTACTTTGACCGATAATATTTATATGTCTACTTTGACCGATAATATTTATATGTCTAATTTGACCGATAATATTTATATGTCTACTTTGATTGATAATATTTATTTGTCTACTTTGAACGATAATATTTATATGTCTACTTTGACCGATAATCTGTATATGTCTACTTTGACCGATAATATTTATATATCTACTTTGACCGATAATATTTATATGTCTACACTGAAGGTTTTTTTCTTTTTCTTTCACAGGGTCTCTTCATACTTTTGTTTCACTGCATGAACCACCGCCAGGTTAGTCAAACAATTACTGGTCTAACTTAGTCTGTGGGACGGATGGCCGAGTGGTGTAGATACTCGACTGTCGACCTGAGAGTCCTGAGTTCTCTCCTCGGTGAGACTCATGGAATTTTTCCAGGTGAAATTTGTTTAAAGTCGTCCCACAAGTCCACCCTGTTCCACAAGTCCACCCAGCTTTAAATGGGTGCCTGACTTAAGTTGGGAAAGTAAAGGCGGCTGGGCGTTGTGCTAACCACACAATCCCTTCATATGCCGAGGTTATAGCAACAGATGAATTCTACACCTCATCTGCCCCGATGGCCCGCCAGGGCTAAGGGAACTTTACTTTTTTTAGTCTGTTGCAATCACTTGCCTCATTGTAAATTTTGCTTTAAAATAAATACTTACCTGCTATATGTTATCAACTTGAGTTTCCCCCGTTTGTGTGCCAGTGCCTTACTGCTGTTATTCTCGTCCACTACCCATAATAAACCTGTAAACTAATTACTTCAATTATCCCACCTTGATTGACGTCATACGCAGCATCCAACTCAACCGTCCCAGCAGGAACTATGAGCTCATTACAGGAGACGGATGGACATGCAGTAAAGCTGTCAGCTGTCGACCTTAGAGTGTCGGTGAGAGATGAGGGAAGAATTTTTTCAGGTTTTGGTTAAAAAGTTTCTTCCATGGCCATTGCGATATAGTCTTTGGTTGGGAAAAAAACCCTTACCGTAGTGGTTTACATGATCTAACAGATAAACCTCTCATCTTTACAAGGGCATTACACATCACCTAAGGGGACGGATGGTCGTGCGGTAAAGCGCTCGACTGTCGACCTGACGGTACCTGGTTCGATCTCCGGTGAGGACCAAGGAAATTTTTTCAGGTCTTGCCTGAAAGTTCCCGATATATCTCCCGTGGTGCCTCCATGGCCATTGCACTATCGGCTATGATGAGGATGAAAGATAGGGGCACCATCCCATTAGTGGTTTATAGGATCTAAGAGATTTCATCTCAAGGGACTTCACACATATCACCTCATTGCCTATTTGTTGCCCATATTCCTACCCAGATGTCCACTATTCACACATATCACCTCATTGCCTATTTGTTGCCCACAGTCATACCAGATGTCCACTATTCACACATATCACCTCATTGCCTATTTGTTTCCTCACAGTCCTACCCAGATGTCCACTATTCACACATCACCCAGCTAATAAGTTTTTAATGGGTCGCACCAGGGCCCACAAAAAAAAACAAAGAAAGTCTCCGGGATGGGGTAGGGGGGGTCAGTCCATCTGTGTGTCACCAAGCCCATTATCTGGACACAGTGCGTGTTATAAGACTTAACTCTTGTCTCAACTAAAACTCCCTGCTATATTTCCAGATCAAGGAAGCCTTCATAAGTTTCAGGCGACGCAAGAAGGCGCGAAGTCTGGAGACAATACCGAAACATACTTTCACAGTATTGAAACATTCATTGTAATTTGTAATCGGTACTTGTGTATTAATAGCGGCGGGCACTTGTCAACATGAGGTGTATTCCAAGAAAACTAACAAACAGATCAAATGTCGTCTTAAAGAACACTATTAAATGTGTAATGATTAGTTGTAAAGTGTGTTTGTTACCTTATATGAAAATGGTCAATAAATGTTTGAAATAAAAATCCCCACGTATCTAAAACATATTTAATATTGCACATTTTATTTTCTCTGTTTGTTTAATTTTTTCATTTTTTTTTCTTCTTTGATAATTGTGAAGCTCTGCGCTACTTTACAACGAAATAAACAATTGTCTGTGTACCGTAACGGTATATAGACGAATGTATATTAAATTACATATAAATCACATTGTTAATTTAAACTGGCTTTCCTTAATGTCCTCCATCTTTGTGTTTTTTTGGGCTATAAGTTGGATGATACACTCTTAAACAGGAGAAAATACATAAATGGCGACATTTTCTTTGAAGTTATCGATAGATGACTTTTAAAATAGCGATGCGCCTTCATGATATATATCGTGATATGGAATTACTGTAAGAAACATGTGTGCACTCGGGGTTTAAATTGTGGGTGCATGCTTGATGGGTCTTGTACACAGCTTAGAGTTAATACTGCTAGAAATGTCTTCCGTGGTATTTCATTATCCACTTCACACAGTCGTTGTAAAAGATGGTGTAAAAAGAGCACCACTATAACAGCACCATTGATTTTTATTGGATCAAGAATTACACATCTCACCATTACGGGACTTTACAATAATTGATAATCTGCTTGCATCGCGCCTAATGGTGGACGAGACTTTACAATAATTGATAATATGCTTGCATTGCGCCTAATCTTGGATGATTACCTTCGGCTCTTATAACTATGAAGGCAGTAATTAAATCTATTGGAACAATAATCCAGTCTATCTCTGTGTTCTGTTTGGTCTATTTATTGACCTACTTGCTGAGCAGGTTGCACAACAGGTTCAAACGGTCACTAAATAGATTAATACAAAAGTATTGCAGGGCTCGCACAATCACTGATTTATAAAACAGCAACAAATATTTAACAAGTTACTGATTTTATAGTGTTAAATGCTCTATTTTAACTACACACACGCGCGCACACACACTCTTACACACACGCGCACACGCACACGCGCGCACACACACACGTGCGTACATACACACGTGCGCGCACATACACACGCACACAAACACACGCGCGTGCACACGCGCGTACACACATACTCTTACACACACGCGCACACATGCACACACACGTACACACACATACGCATGCACACACACACACGCGCACATACTTGCACACACACGCACACACACATAAGCGCACACACACACACACACACATACATATTTTTAGTAAATATTGATGAGCTGAGATTTGATAATGTAACTGACCAGCTGCAACTCCGATAATTCTTTTGAACTGAAAATGTTACAGTGTATGTCGGCCGTTCACTAATGACGACACATGGTCTGATAAGAGACATAGTCATTTCATATTTTATTCTGGATGATTCATATCGAGGATAAACCATATCAATATTGCCATAGCAACGGCTATTTTCAATAATTTTACATGTGAAATAAAGATCGTTCTATCATAAAATATAATACGTTTTGCATCATAGATATCTTTTAAATGATGAAGCAACTGTTATGAAAGGAGAATTTTTTAATAACGTGAAATGCATTGGCTTAAAGAGATAATTCTTTGTGAAACCGAGATTTCCTGCGTATAATTAAACATCCGATTGTATCTATATATAAACTGATATTTCCTTTGTATAATTAGACATTTGTTTGTACCTGTAAACTGCGATTTTGACCTAAATGTATATTCTCTTTAAAATGAACTATTCTTTCTTTATTGTCATTTAAATAAAGCAATTGACAGGTCTGGGGCGGGGGGTGTAGGTAATTTTTTCACCTGTTGTCGGAACTTTACCCTTGCATGGTGTGAGTGATGTAAAAGAAAATGTCTCTGTTTAAAATAAGATACAAATCAGTACTACTCTAGACATTTACTGAATAAGTTTATTTTGATTAGTGCATTAGTAAAAAAAAAATCTTTCTAAGTGTTATGCTCAGCCCCGAAGCGTGAAAATTCTACAGCAAGGGGCCAGGCCAATAGCATGGGGAGGGGCAGGAAATAAATGTTACTAAGTAGAGCAAACCAGCAGAGGGGGGGGGGGGGCTAGATAAAACGCAGGAGGGGGGAGAGGCCCGCATATTACGGGTCTGTTATGCTTGTGGATAAGACATTTTTTAAAAAAAGATTTGGGGTTAATTATAAAACGGAAAATATCTGTTTTAAAAAGGTATATTTTAAATAGGTATACTTTAAATAGGTATATTTTAAATAGGTATACTGTAAATAGGTATATTTTAAATAGGTATATTTTAAATAGGTATACTTTAAATAGGTATATTTTAAATAGGTATATTTTAAATAGGTATACTTTAAATAGGTATCTTTAAATAGGTATATTTAAAATAGATATATTTAAAATAGGTATACTTTAAATAGGTATACTTTAAATAGGTATACTTGAAATAGGTATATTTTAAATAGGTATATTTTAAATAGGTATACTTTAAATAGGTATACTTGAAATAGGTATATTTTAAATAGGTATATTTTAAATAGGTATATTTTAAATAGGTATACTTTAAATAGGTATACTTTAAATAGGTATATTTTAAATAGGTATACTTTAAATAGATATACTTGAAATAGGTATATTTTAAATAGGTATATTTTAAATAGGTATACTTTAAATAGGTATACTTTAAATATGTATATTTTAAATAGGTATATTTTAAAAAGGTATATTTTAAATAGGTATATTTTAAATAGGTATACTTTAAATGAGTATACTTTAAATATGTATATTTTAAATAGGTATATTTTAAAAAGGTATATTTTAAATAGGTATATTTTAAATAGGTATACTTTAAATAGGTATACTTTAAATATGTATATTTTAAAAAGGTATATTTTAAATAGGTATATTTTAAATAGGTATATTATAAATAGGTATTTTGAATTTGCTCACTTTCTCTCAAAAATTTACTTTGGATTGGGTTTCCAGATTTACAGAATATGTATTATTTATATTCTAAGCTGAGCCGTCTAGTTTTTGAAGACCCTAAGAAAAAAAGTAGGTCGGAGCCCTGTAACATCAGATATTGATATTAAGCTTTACAGTAATGAGGCTGTCTGTCTGGGCAGACGAAATTGGATGACCCCCCCCCAGCATCCCCACCTCACACCCCACCTCACTCACTTCTAAACAACCACAGATAAGTACCGACAAAGTCCTATTATAATATTACTATGCATCCATGTGGTTGTATTATTTGTCTGACTATAAAAAAACATCATTTTCATCTCCATGTGTTTAATTGCATTGATAAATGACTCAATAAAGGATCTCACAGTGAAATAAGTAGGGATATATTTAATTCTAGCGCACTTTAAAACCATATTGCTGTAAACATGAACACATGCATACATAATCTAGTCAACTACTACCACCGGTGTCGGTGTCAGATGCTAGTCAACTACTACCACCGGTGTCAGTGTCAGATGCTAGCAATCTATATAATAGACCATTTGTAAAATGAGATTTTATTAAATGAAAGATCCTTTGTACAAATATATACATTGTTTATAATTAGATCCCATTAGAATACTGTGATATCCTTTTATAAAACGAGATACGATTTGTATAAAAAAGTTACGCCCCCCCCCCACCAACTGATGACATTTGGGAGACACACTAACCAGATCCGTTAATGAAATTAGAAAGCAGTGCAATGAATACAAAAAGATCAGAAGGCATACTAAAGTAATGTCGAGGTTACTGTTGCATTTATCCATTGATAAAGTGCAGTGGGTTTTGGGGGTGATCACGTGATCTTTATAAACATAGCATGATGGGGAAAAAAAATGATCTGTCACTCGGATAAAAATCGGGAGAAAGAGGTGCATTAGAACATTTAGAGTCCTGATGATGTAATGGTCTTTTGCACTGAACTATGAAATTTTTTATCCTGCTTTTATGCTTCTGTTCTGTACAAGGTAAGACATTTTAAATGTTTTGGTCGTAGTTATTATTCAATCATTATAGTTATGGAACCCGAATACGTCAGTCAAACAACTGACAGTGGTCAGGGACTCGGAGGCAGACGAGTGTCCAGTTCTTCATTTTCTGTAACCACCGCATTTATGAGGGTTGTGTGGTTAGCACAACGAACAGACGACTTAACTTTCCCGTAAGATCGAACCCGATTCTTTCAGGTGGACAGTTGATCGTTCCACACAACTCGGCCATCCGCCCGTTTTTTTATAGTCATAAATATGCGTTCTTTATGTGTTTATGACTTGTTAGGTGTAATCGTATAGTGGAAGTGGTTGTCTTTTATTTATTTATATTTTCGACGTTTATTTTAATATTTTTTCTATGAAAGTTGTGAAAATTTATTTTAATGGTGTACTGGGTAAATTTATAATTTTGATATTAGGATATGTTCATATAACGTATTTAATGTACAACCCTATCTGTAGTGTGTTCAACTTATTTTTAAACGGAAATATTGTCATGCAACTGTACTTTTGATATTGCTATTCAAATTTCTTTCAATTCGTTAAATGAATATGTCTAAAGTATTTTATATGTTATGTTATTATTTTGAAAAAAATTAACTAAGTTATTATTTTTTAAAGTGACATACACATTTATTATTGTGTAAAGATTTATTATTGTGTATTAAAGGACAAATGTAATGTAAATTGCGATGCTTGTGGGCATGGGCGTCGCTAGGAATTTTTCCAGGGGGGGGGCAAAAATTTTCCAGGGGGGGGGGCAAATAACAACTTTATGACATTTTTATTTAAATGTAGGGGGTGAGCAAATGCCCCCCTATTATAATACATTTTTTCAAAATTTAGGAGGGGGGCAAATGCCCCCCTTGCCTCCCCCATTAATACGCCCATGCTTGTGGGTGACTCTGTGGTGCTTAGGATCAGTTATGGGATCAGTTATGGGTTCAGATACCAAAGGGTGTAGTAACCTTACCGTAATATTTGGTGGTGTCATTATAGTCACTACGCACTCGAGTATGGTGGGGATGAAAGTATGGCGCTGCAAAATCTTTGTTGGGATACCACAAGCTGCTGTTCGATGCAACATCTTAGCTGGGATACCATGAACTGCTGTTCGATGCACTATCTTAGCTGGGATACCAAGAATTTCTAACACCATTTGTTTATAGGGCGTCAGTAGCGTAGCGAGCTGAGCTCGCGGCCGGGGCGTAATACCCTTTTAGCGCCCCCCCCATTCAAAAGCCATATAATATTATATGTAAAATTTACCATTTGGCGCCCCTTGTGAGTAGCGCCCGGGGCATGATGCCCCCTTACTCCCCTCACTACGCCACTGTATAGCATTCCTTTTGTCAAATGTTTTTTTTTTTTCAGTAAAGGGGAGGGGGGATATATTACTGGGATTAATAGCTCATTGTTATTAAAAAAGGGTTGGTAGTCGAAAAAAGGTTAGTTAACCACTGCTCAGTTCATTATTTTCTGACGTACTCTTTATATTTCATTACGTAATCGTTGGTTAAACATTAGCATACATTTCTATTCATGTGTTAAAGAAAAAGTCACTGTGCGTTAGTTGTGGGTATCTGCTTTTACTTAACATTTTAGTTTGGTTTATCGTTTATCAGAGTATTTAAAATACCAAATACTAAAATACCCCAGGATAAGTATTTTAAAAACCAAAATACAAAATACTTTTCAATAGGGTTCAAAATACTAAAATACAAAATACATATTTTAAAATACTTTTATTCAAATACAAATACTTGGTTTTATCGTCCATCACTGCATTCACTGGATATTTTATACACCAACATCAATGTAACTATAAGTATCACCATGTTCAATGTTTACTGTGACAGCAGCTACAATATACATAAAAAATCAACTGAAAATTATCTCCAAAAAAACTTTAATAACAAACATCGCTTCATGTTTTGCAATAAAAAGTTGTTCATACAATTTCACAATATAATTTTATGATTTGCTTTCAATAGTAATTGTTACTGAAAATTTTCGTCGGTCATACATGCCCTCTTTTTATTCAATACCATCCCTGCATACGAAAAAAGCCGTTCAACTGGTGCAGAGGATGGTATGCCAGTGTTGTATTTCAAAAACAATTTTTTGACAGTAGGGTACTTATGCAAAATTTCAAGCGAGGTAGACTTGTCATCAAAGTACTAGAGAATTTCCATGTCTGATATAATTTCAGTTGGTGGAGTATGTCCACTTACCCGCAAGTGCTTTAGAAAATTCGATGTCGCATTCAAACTGCCACTCAAAATTCTTTCGTTTGAACACAGACAGCATTTGGCCTTTACAGAGCCATTTTCATTCTTCACAATTGCAAAAAACTTCCCATCCAATATGGCAGGAACTGCATGACTACCAGCAAGGCGGACATCTGTTTGATTTTCATTCTCTGATACTGATTTCACTGGATTACTTTCGCTCATTTTCACGGCAACGAAAGATAAAATATGGCAATTTCTCTTCTAGCCGGAATCAGAAAGAACCGGAACCGGAAATTACTATTTTCATTTGATAAACATTTTTGTAGCACTACTTGTGCGCCGGTATCTAATGCTTGAAGCATCATCCGATGCAAGTAAGAAAGAACTAAAGCAGGCTGTATTATAAAAAAAAAGGCTATGATAATTATTATTGATAGGGTTGTAAAAGTATTTTGAAAAAAGTATTTTGAAAAAGTATTTTTGAATTACTAAAATTCTCTTACACAAGTATTTAAATACCAAAATACTAAATACTTTCACACAAGTATTTAAAATACCAAATAAATACCTATTTTATTTTGAAAATACGTATTTAAAATACTTGTATTTGAAATACTGCCAACCTCTGTCGTTTATACATGAGAGTTTTTTTTTTTTTTGTTCGTAACATCCCAATATAATATTGTTATAATATTGTTATAATATTGTTATAATATTGTTATAATATTGTTATCATAGTAAAGTGTGTGAATAACTGTAAGAAATATCGCTGAATCAGATGAGATCTCTTAGATTCTATAGTGCCCTTCTTTCAGACATTCTACAGCAGGGGCCAGGCAATTGCGGGGGGGGGGGGGGGGCAGGTAATACATTGTACTAAGTAGAGCAAATAAGCAGAGGGGACAGGACAAAATGCAGGAGGGGGCCGGCCCCCCGCACGCTACGGGCCTGGTTACATGTATGTTTTACCATAAAAAGCAAGAACTAAATCTCTTATTTCAGCACCAGGCGGGAGCTCTTTCTTCGGTTCTTCATGTCAGTACAAGTGTCACTGTAATAGTTCATGTGATGAAGATGGACGCTGCGTCAATCAGTCTGGTCAGTGTAAGCCTGGGTGGTTTGGTCTGAGATGTCAATACCGTGAGTATATAGTGTGTTGACGTTCTAAAAATATAAAGAACTAGTCATCCCGCGGCGTACAATACGCCGCCTTATCAATCAATATAATTTACTGTAATTTTATTTTAAAATAAGAAATCAAACAAAATAACAGGCTGATATCCTTCGGAGGAAATACATAGAAAGCAAAGTTGAACTTTGACCTAAACCGAGCGAAACAACGCGATGTGTCGTCTGTGACGTATTCGGGAATTCCACAATCTATAAATAGTCCTGTGTCTTGAAGTTGTGTTTTATATATATAGATATAGCAACATTTTTTGAACTTTCTTGACGGCTGCAATATACTTAAATTATATTTTAATGTCAAACAAATAAATTCATATAATAAACAAACAATTTACTGTCTAAGATTTCTTGGGTTGTATTTGTGTGGCTATAATTACTGGGGACTTCTCGAAACATATAGTGTATGATGTAGATACAAAGCACTTGTATTTTCTTAATGATGACTACATTTGTTGTAAACAAAATCGATGGTTTGCATCATCGTTTAGTTTAGTAGATGAAACAAGTTCGTAACAGATATATCCTTGGGTGATGGACTCAACCTGTATCTCAAGACTCCACTCGTCACTGCGATATTTATCCAAGTTTCTCAGCATCTCTCTACGGCTCTCAGCATCTCACTACGGCTCTCGGTATCTCACTACAGCTATCAGCATCTCTCTACGGCTCTCAGCCTCTCTTTATTGTCTCAATCATCGACTTTCTTACTAAAACGCTAAACTTCAAATCCAATCTAACAACTACAAATCTAATACTGACCATGTCCTAGCAACCACTTGGTGCCAATCATCCTGGTCAATTGCCCTGCCCTTAAAGATATGGAGGGGTAGGAATAATTTCGGACATCAAAGCCTGACTCCAGAACTTCTTTCCTGAGTCTAGTAGCTACTCGCTGTGGGTGTCAGTCAAAGGTGAGAACTTTGAGCAGCTAGCCACAATCATAAAGGCAGAGTAATGACATTTTTGAACAAAAAAGAAAAAGAAAACAAATTTATGTAACAATTATGTACACGCTTGTTTGTAAATTACAATATGCCCTAATGAATATCTATTTACGATTTGCTTTTAGGGATACTTCAGTTTAATAACAGTTAGCTGTCAAGCTGGCAGCAATTTCTGTTCTGTTTTAGCTATGATAAGATATTATAATTCTAGATCTGTTATCTCTGTTTTACGTAAAATGTTAATTATGTTAAAGAATGAAAAACAAATTTAAGCAAGCTCATGGAGTTTAAAACCTTACTTTTAAATAACAAAGGATATATGTGTTCCAACATAAACATAATTATTAACCGGGTTAAAACCCAGCAAGAGTTTATAATAACCTAGAAAAATTCACTTTGTTCTCACCGCGGATCGAACCCTGGACTACCAGGCTGACTGTCGATCTATTTACACCTTCTCCCTCAACTTTATAGTGAACGAGGTTTTACGAGATGCTCAACATCGTACTATGATACAAATATTGATCAAATGACGTAACCATTTTTTTTTCGCTATCTGCATTTTAGATTTTAGTTAAATGTGTCATGTTCTTCGATTGGTTTACATTTGTTTCAATTTAACCAATGACGTTCCTAAATACATTTTGTTTTTAATCTAAATTGTTTACTATTTTCGCCTAATGTGTAAACAATGGTGTAAACTGTTCACCTATTACTGCACCAAATACAATGACATAGATTTGTATTAGTTTATGTTCAATCATAAAGAAGAGAAATATAACAGTTTGTAGATTTGTGTGCACGAACTAATCCTACTTTGTCCTTATAAAAAAAAATGTAACATATTGAAAGATTATAACCAGTGATAAATATTATTTTTAATTGATCTATATATGAGGCTTGTTGTAGGTTAACAAAATAAAAAAAAAACAACATTTCAAATGTTTGTATTTAAACAGAAGATATAGCTGCCAACTCAACCATTGAACCGAGTGATGCTGTTTCACTACAAAGTGAATCATGCACAAGGAGCTCAAACACACGTTTTTTAAAATTCACATGGAAGGAACATCTGCCGTTTACGTGGATGAGAATCACATTATTCTCTAAAAGTTGGTATTCAAGTTGTACATGTTTTACTGCTAGTTAGATAGTAGAAATAAAATAGCTACAACTATTAACTAAAAAAAAAAGGTAAATATATATTCGGATAGGCTCAACAAAAAGATGTCTTACCTACAGTTTGACAGCTTGACTGAATGAACCACAGAAATTCAGATAATTATACTAATAAAAAGTCATTTGTTATTTGAATATCACAATAAGAGAAGAAATAATTGAAGCATCAATGGAAAAGCATATTATATTAACAAAATAGCTTCTACTTCAAAGCATTAGAAGTCACAAATAAAATATTTTAATTAATTTTTTTTAACAAAAAGATGAAAATATAGTTTTTGTATTTCATGTCGTTTTACGTTTTAAGAAACATATATTTAAAATACTTTTTGTTTATTTATTTTTCTAGCAAAGTTTAAGGATTTCAAAATATTATTCAAAGTTGGTTCCTTTGGAAATGTACATTGCTTCAGACTAAGATTGTTTCAGGTGGGCAATGGAACATTTGATATTTACTGTGATCTCAAGTTGTCCATGACTCAGTTGACTATAGAAGGAGAAGATGTCAAGTCAATTTGTTCGGTACATATTAGTGGAGGTAAATTTTATGTGTAAGGTCCCTGTAAGGATGAGATGAAATCCCTTAGATCCTATAAACCACTAATGGGACGGTTTTATGGTGCCCTTCTTTCATCCCCACCATAGCCGATAGTGCAATGGCCATGGAGGCACCACGGGAGATATATCTGGAACTTGAGCCAAGACCTGAAAAATTTCCTTGGTCCTCACCGGAGATCGAACCAGGTACCTTCAGATCGACAGTCGAGCGCGTTACCGCACGACCATCCGTCCCCTTAGGTAAATTTTATAGAACTATCTAATACATAATCGTCTAATCTAGGTGGTCCCGGCTAAAAATAGTCTGGGGAATTAGCAAGTCGGTGTGAATTCCAAAATTTTCGTCTCATTCAAGGGGAGTTAGCTCGCAAGCGCTGCTAAAAATAGTCTGGGGAATTCCAAAACTGGAAATCTAAACACAACAAGGATTTTTTATTATACCGCTGGTAGCATGCAGCCAGCGTCAGTAGGCTTTTCAGCTAGTCAAATAAAATCAATTAATTGACGGAAGAACTTTAGTGCGATAAATAAATAATGTGGCTCTTAGTACAGAATAGTTCATCATATTCAAACAATTTACAAAACACAGTAAAATGTCCGCTTGTCTTTTCAATGTGTAAGATTTTAAGCATTCAGATATATAAAGGTCGGTGACAGATAAAAGAATAGTATTTTACTTGAAAATATAATTAATCTCTTTCAGCATCTTCCCACTATCATATATAATAATACTCATTTCCAGTATGCGTTAAATCGAAAGTAAAGAATTAATAAAACAGTATTCCAGTTTAAAAAACAACCATGAAAAAAATCGGATCTGCCCGAAACCAAAAAATAACCTAGCCTACCGATCAAGCATAAGGGGATATAACTCTGTGCAAAGGTTTTGCAGGGTACAGCTAGTATAAAAAAATACGGATAAAGTTGTTTATTTTATAAGCAAACAAGATTGATTCACGTGAAAACAGTTCCCAGTCATTAAGAATAAACGTGTTTTCATAATTTAAATATTTGATTTGACATCAAGAATTGAAAGTTTTAGACGGTACGGAAACACTGGGCACACAGAACAAGTTATATAAAAGCGTCTACAAAATAGTTACTTTCATAAATCTCCAAAATTTAATGTTACTTATTCTTTCCTTAACTTTATGCCTCTTAAAGATAACTTGGGATAAATGTTTCATCAATTTGTTGCATGAGAATTGATGTTGATTTTTAGTGCATTTTCGAGAAGTCAAATGCGCCATTGTCCCCGTTTTGTCCATCTGTCTGTCATCAGCGTAGATCTCAGCAACAATATGTCCTAGACACATGATGTATATACTTTTTTGTAAGTCTTGGCCTGCCATTCCTGCATCATAAGTCCATTTCGCGATCTGACCTCTGAAGGCTGGGCATCAGTGTTTCTTAGGGTACCGTTTTTTACTATATAAGCTATATTAATAATTATGTCATTTTCATGGCCCCATTCTACACTATATAAGCTGTGGTGGTGCACCAAATGAATGGGCTATTGAACGGAAGTCTGAATTTATAAACATTTCCATTATTTACAAATATTTACTGAACATACGTAACACGAAAATGCGCTAACACGTCCTGTGTCCAGAACGGAACAGGCTTAATATGCTGGTTTGCATGTATTGATTATTAAAAAAAATAAACCTTCTAGCAGATAGAAAGTTTGATTTGAAACAGAATATGTCTCAAACATCTTTGTTCTCGCCTTCTTTTGTATCGAAACTTGCTGTAGATGGCTTCATTGCAAATCTAAAATCTAAAGGTTTTTCTCACACTGAATATTCGGACAGTAATCCTAACTGGACAATTTAGTTTCAACATAGACCTTACATCATCAATACATTTATTTTACACAATAGAAGTAAGATGATCATTAGTTGGGTAGCACACTTAGCAGTAAACCGTAAATCAAGGCAAAATGATTCGTAATAATGTCAGAAAGTTCCGGTAAAAGATAAAAGTCAAGGTGTGCAAAAAAAAAATCATGTTTTGAAATTAATTCATGCCGAAACCAAACCAATGTTTAGACTTGTGCAGTAATTTGTTAAAGCTGCTGGCATTAAATCACTATTTAGTTTATTTCTCATATTTTGATCATCGCCAAAAAAAAAAGACACACATTTACATGTTATATTAATTATATTATTATTTTATATATAAGCTTGTAATTGAATCCACAGTAGTTGGTGAATTGTATGTAACATAACCTTTACGTTCACATAGTCCACACTCATTGAAAGTTAACGGTAAAGCTGCCTTCTTTTTTGTAAAGTGTTAGAGTGTAAACAAAACGTCCCCCCCCCCACCCTTTTTAAAGTTAATTGTTGATATTTGAGCAAAAACAAAAAAAAGATTGACCGTATTTCCCCAAAACCTTACTCTGGAATTTTAAGTAAAATTAAAGGGACATCGGGGTAGATGAAGTGTAGAATTCATCTGTTTCTATAATCTCGACACATATAGGAGTTGTGTGGTTAGCACAACGCCAGGCCATATTTACTTCCCCGACTTAAGTCAGGTACACATTTAAAGCTGGATGGACCTTACAACAAAATAACACCTGGAAAAATTCCATGCTTCTCACCGAGAATCGAAACCATGACTCTCAGGTCGACAGACGAGTATCTACACCACTCGGCCATCCACCTCCACTCTTGGCATTAGAATCATCCACATTTACGGTTTTAGCTTATCATCGCCAATTACACTGGAAAACAAAAAATAATTTATCGCGGATTTCTTGGTACCCATCATCTAATCATACTCAATTTGCACACGCTGATTTCCAATATGCAAACCATTTGTCTCTATCAGCCTCCAATTTTAAGAAATCCGCAATCTTAATTTTTTTATTATAGTTATAATACTCCAATTTGTATAAAAATGAAATTTTTAAACCATATATTCTCTTTTGCAGTTAATGTAAAAAAATATTAAACACAAGCATGAAATCAGTTCTAACTGATAAAATTATATGTAAAAAATATATTCCATTTAAAGTCAAATGCATGTGTAAAATGTTTAAAATGTTCACGGTTTGAATTTCTTGGCTGTGGACTTGCACTTGTACTGAGTACTTGGCAAGTCGCGTTGTAGAGTCCAACAGTAGTCAGCTAACATCGCTGCACTCCACCGGCCCTGGTAGCGTGACTCCATCACAGAAATGTCCTGGTGGAAGCGTTCGCCATGTTCATCGCTTACTGCGCCTAGGTTTTCTGGGAAGAAGTCTAGATGTGAATCGAGTAAATGAATTTTCAGAGACATATAGCATCCCAGGTGTTTGTAGGCACTAATGCATTTCTTTACAACTGTTTCATAGTCGACAGACTTCTTATTTCCAAGAAAATTGGTTACGACTGACTTGAATGCCACCCACGCATCTTTTTCTTAAAGTGTTTTGAAAGTCTTCATCGGCTATGATTTTTCTTATTTGTGGACCTATGAAAATACCTTCTTTGACTTTAGCATAACTGAGCTCTGGAAACTTGTTGCATAGGTATATAAATGCATCCGATTTGCTGTCTAATGCCTTGACAAAGTTCTTCATCAGTCCTAATTTTATATGAAGCGGTGGCATGAGAATTTTGTCACGATCAACCAACGGTTGATGAATAACGTTTTTGTTTCCTGGTTGCATTCTGTCTCTGATCGACAAATTCTTTTTTGTATAGTGGTGCTTCTTATCTCGGCTGTCCCATTCGCATATGAAGCACATGTACTTCGTGTACCCTGTCTGCATTCCCATCAAAATAGTTATTACTTTTAGATCGCCGCAGATATTCCAGATGTACACGCGATAACGTATTGTTTCCAACAGTTCCGACATGTTTTCATATGTCTCTTTCATGTGGGCAGAATATCCAACTGGTACTGATGCATATTTGTTTCCATTGTGCAACAATACTGCTTTTAAGCTAGTCTTTGACGAGTCAATGAACAGTTGCCAATCTTCAACAATGTGTTCGACACCAAGACTTCTCATAAGGCCGTCAACATCTGTGCAGTGGCAAATACTGCCAGTCACATCAAAGTATTGAACAAGCTGTTTATAACTGTGACGAAAGTTTGCTGTAGCTGTACCCGGTGCAAGCAAATTAAATTCATTTAACCGTGAACCAAGAAGTTCAGCTTGGCCTTTTGTTAGCGCCAGATCTCGCACAAGGTCGCAAATTTCAGCATAATTCATCAAATGAATTCCTTCTCCGGCAGCTTTGTAGTCAGGGTCTGAGTCATCCATCTACCTATCTATCTATCTATCTATCTACCTACCGACCTATCTATCTATCTATCTATCTACCTACCGACCTATCTATCTATCTATCTATCTACCTACCGACCTATCTATCTATCTATCTACCTACCGACCTATCTATCTATCTATATTTATGTAGTAGAGCATAATATGAAACAGCATTAAACGAGGTTATATCATTATGTAATTAATGCGTTTAGGGGAAGATGGGTAGAAAATTGGTCAGGTATTTTACCATTAAATTTATTGATTATGTTTTTTATAACAATGAAACAAAAATTTACTTTTTACAAATATAGGAGCATAATAAACGAATATACATATAAAAATAAATAAAATTCTCAGTCAGTATGTTTACATTTCAGATCTTTTGGTCTCTTCTGTTATTCCAATTTTCTGAGGGTATATATGTAAAATACCAGTATGGATTCTGCGTTAATTAAATCGAAAGTAAAGAATTAATACAACAGTATTCCATTTTAAAATACAATCATGAAAAAATCGGATGTGCCCGAAATCAGAAATAACCTAGCCTATCGATCAAGCCTAATGTGATATAACTCTATGCCAAGGTTTTGCAAGGGTATATTTAGTCTAATGTAATCTGCGTTTTCCTTTTGCGATCTGTAAGTTGTGGTAGTAGATAAGGCATCTATAACACCCCTTCGATCCTTTGACGTTCTGTCAAAATTTGGGTTGTTTTCAATAAATTAGAAAGGCTGTTGAAAAATATTTTTTGCTCTTCTTTAGAATCACTACTTTCAATATTTTTATGTCCGCTAACTCCTTGAGCTCATTATTAGAAAGACTGCTGTTTCTTGCACATGTATCTGATATAAACCGGTATGATTCGCTAACTCCACTATTTTTTCCACTATTACTCGCACTATTTCTTCCATTATTTCTTCCACTATTACTTTCCTATCGACAGAGTGTCCAGTATCAATCCAAACTGGTCAAATGTTCTGCCACACCCTTTTCAAAACATTTTTCTGTTACCTCATTCCAAGAAAGGGCTCTGTTTTCTACAGCATTCATTGTCCGAGTGACCAATTACCATATATTAGGCAATGACAGATAAAATTTGCGTTTTCAAAAAGGACCCCATGTCTGAAATAGCTTATGGCCTTATCAATTCTAAATCCGGCCCTGTGTATGCATACATAATTATAATGTGTGTTTGTATGAGTATTAAAAAAAGATATTTAGAAACATTTTAAATATGATTTAGATTGAAAATCATGTAGTGAGCAATAGTGTGGCCACAGAATCGAGTAACATCTTAAATGGAATATATTTCAGCTTTTGATCTATTATTATTGATGCGAACTTTAGACAACATAACGAAATATATTACTACAAATTCAAAACCCTTTTTTAAAAAAGTGTTAAATTAATTATTAATCCAATTATATTTCTTTTATAATGTTGTGAATTGAGCTAAAAAACTTTTATATATATTCACAGACTGTGCCCAAGGTATGTTAACCTGTGACAGTAAATGTCATCTGCCATGTGTTGACCAGTGTGTTAAAGACGATGGCTCATGTCATGTAGTTTGTGTAGGCTCCTCTGACCTACCACCTCAAACTGAAGGTTAATATTGTATGTAAAAAAAGCGGATTCACTTATGTTACATTATCTTATGTGTATGTCGATTTATCTAGTCGCATAAATGTCTCTTATATCTATCTATCGATCTATCTATCTATCTATCTATCTATCTATCTATCTATCTATCTATATATATATATATATATATATCAATCTATTTGTCTATCTATCTATCTATATTATCAAGATAAATCTCTTACATTCTAACAATATATTAATTTAACTTAATTTTTTAACTTTCAGTGTCAAATGATTCATTACACAAATGTGACTATGACGATAAGTATTTTTTTTTGGAACAAGAAATTATGGCCAAAACTGTAAGTTATATTTTAAGTTATAAATGATCACAAAAAGAGACACTTTTATGATTTATTTTTCAAACGACGTAATATTTACATAATCATGGCCTATACATTGTATCAGTGGCGTAGCGAGCTTAACTCGCGCCCGGGGAATAATACATTTTTAGCGCCACCCTCATTTTAAAACCATATACTATTATATGTAATATATACCATTTGGAACCCCTTTATTAGTAGCGACCGGGGCATGATACCCTCCCTTGCCCCCTTCACTACGTCACAGTATTGTATTACCTATACATGGTGCTACCTATAAATTGTTTTACGAGTACGTTGTGTAACCAAGCATAGCATTAAGTTTATTACAATTCATTTTTACAAAGTAGCGGTATTACAATAGATAATTTTATTACTTTGAATTTTTTCAGATGAAGTTTGAGAACGATGAAGAGTTCAATTCCTTCTACAATAATGAGACAGAAATGATTCTGGAGACATTAAAAACTGAATCGACACTTACTCCGAAAATAACCAATACCCTCGTTAATTATCTCGTGAAGGCTGAGAATATGACGTCACAATATGGTTTCTACGTGGAAGATACAACTTTTAAAGTATTCGTGATATTGTTCTAGAGATATTTATGTTATTCTAGAGATATTTACATTGTTCTAATAATATCGATATTGTTCTAGTGATATTGATATTATTCTAGAGATATTTATATTGCTCTAGTAATATTGATATTGCTCTAGTGATATTGATATTGTTCCAGTGACATTGATAATTTCTCTAGTGATATTGATATTTCTCTAGTGATATTGATATTGTTCTAGTGACATTGATATTGTTCTAGTGACATTGATATTTCTCTAGTGATATTGAAATTTTTCTAGTGATATTGCTCTAGTGATAGTGATATTGTTCTCGGCGACTATTGATTATAAAATTACTTAAAACATAGCATTAAAAGTACAAAAAATCTTTGCAAATAAATTAACTAAATATGAGATATCTGCTGAACAGAGAATATTTTGAGTTCTAATTATATTTTTTTGTCAAATAACCTTCCCAGAATCTGGTCAAACTAGTTGACAAGGTATCACCGTCAGCCCAAGACAGCTGGACACAGGAAGATCAAGAGGAGACCGTCAACTTGAATGTTTTGGTCAGCTCGATGGACAGAGTTTCCTCCAGTAGACTACAGTCAAATAAAACCAAAGACTTGTACTTGAAGCTGGAGAACATTGGTGAACACACTTACTCAATACATGCAGGAACGTACTCAATTACTAAACAGTTAACCTTTAAGTACAGTTTGGTTTATACCTCCCCCCTTTTTCCGATGGTGCACTACTTCGTAAATTAGAGGGATGTTTGTAGAGAGGGATGTGTGAGAGGTCCATGTGAAGATGAGATGAAATCTCTTAGACCCTACAAACCACTAATGGGACGGTTTTGTGGTGCATCCCGTATCATTGCCGATAGTGCAATGGCCATGGAGGAATCACGGGAGATATAAAGGGAACATTTGCCGTGAGTTAACCATGAAGCCATGACCTGAAATATTTGTTGGTCCTGATCGAACCAGGGACCCTAAGGTTGACAGTAGAGAATTTTACCCATTTGTTCCCTCGCCGAGCGGTATAGAGCGCTCGATTGCCGACCTGACCGTCACTGGTTCGATCATCGGTGAGAAATTTTACCAGGTCATGATAAACATTGATTTATGTCTCTCAAGTCCACCCTACTTTAAGTAGGTAGCTGACATAAGGTTAGGGAAACAAAGGTGGATGTGATAACCACACAATCTCTTTATATAACGTGGTTAGAGAAACAGATAAATTCTACACACCCACTGCTCCGATATCACTAAAGGGTTTTTGAAAAGAAGAACTTATACTAAGAAATACAAGTATTCAGCAAACATGGTTGATAAATATATTTTAATTAATTAATGCATATATTTTGTACTTCCGTTACCAAGTTGTAAAAATTGGATCCACCAATGAAGATATACGATACACAAGTGAGAACGAAACAGATTCGAGTCAATCGAAAGGCTGGACCAGGGAATTCAGAAGTGAAATAATTCTGTCTAGGAAAGTGTTTTCACATTTGAATGGTAAGTATTGCACATTGTATATTTAAAATGTGCAGACTTGCGACTATTCGATTTGCGATTATCCCGTTTTAAATTAATCGGGCCAATTCAAATAAATATTAGAAATAAAATACGGTATTATTAAGTTTATTTTTTTTTTTAAATTGCAAGATATAACAGAAATAAAACTGTTTTAAGTTCTAACATATCGCACGTTTGCAGTAAACTAAATAACAACGGTCCTTTTTAGACCGGATTTTATTAGTTTAACTTACTGTTTGCATATCATCCATACATGATTGTTATTCGAAAATAAGAAACAAAATTTCTGAAAAAAAAAGTGTAGTCTTTTCTATGGTCAGGGGCATTAAGTGGATTGCGTTTCGTAGGAAGAATTTGTTACATGAGGTGGTCATACATGAGGTGGTCATACATGAGGTGGTCATACATGTGGTGGTCATACATGAGATGGTCATACATGTGGTGATCATACATGAGGTGGTCATACATAAGGTGGTCATACATGAGGTGGTCATACATAAGGTGGTCATACATGTAGTGGTCATACTTGAGGTGGTCATACATGAGGTGGTCATACATAAGGTGGTCATACATGAGGTGGTTATACATAAAGTGGTCATACATGTGGTGGTCATACATAAGGTGGTCATACATAAGGTGGTCATACATGAGGTGGTCATACATGAGGTGGTCATACATGTGGTGGTCATACATGTGGTGGTCATACATGAGATGGTCATACTTGAGGTGGTCATACATGAGGTGACCATAATGAGGTGGTCATACATGAGGTGGTCATACATTAGGTGGCCTTTATGAGGTGGCTATTTATTACACCATGAACACCATACCATTGTTCATTTAACGTGATTTGAGCATGAAAACTAAATCTGATTCACGGCAGTTATATAAATCTAAATAAACTTTAATACAATTCCTTTCATTTCTAGTATTAACAAATATAAATACTATCATTACTTCAACTATTAATTGACATAATATCAAAGAAAATAAATACAATGATCCGATCATGTAATAGCGCATCCAATTTATTCAAATTCTCAATGTTGAACTAACTATGTGGTAATAAATTTAATCCTACAGAAATAAAAAAAAAATATGTGTACATTTTTAATTAAGTAACAGGTGTTTAACATCTTTAGACACTCAACTTTTTTTTGTAACTGAGATTTATTTGTTTGTTAATTTTTGATCTCCCGATTTTAAATATTACGTTTACAATCTTATTGAATGTAACTTATTTAACCAATAGACCTAAAGGTCATAAAATGTTTCTACTTTGTTAGGCCAATGCCGTTTTAATTAAAATATAACTCAGTCGCTTTGAAGATAATTAAATATATAATTTACATCCACATTTTTGAAAATGAAGGGAATTTCTAAAGGTAAATAATTTGTTGGGATATCCTCTGGCTTGTTACCTTGACTTCTAAAAATGTTCATGTAATAATGAAAAATTGTACCTGTAAAAAGTACGTTTCTTGTTGAGCAGAATGTTATTGTTTAAATAATTTAGTGGTTACTGGAGAGAAATATCAATACGAAGAAAAACAACAAAAGACGAAGACAGACAAAACGTCTGTCTGATTTGACCGTTTTTTGTTTTTACAGAAACTGTTAGGTACAGCATCTTGATATTCAAGAACCCAAATAACGAACAAAAATTGGACACAGACAATACAACGTAAGTATTTCGATAATTTGCATTTAAAATCAACACGCATAAAAACATGACGTCAAACCAGCAAATAAAACAACCTCCAACCAGAGCGAGTTAAATTAAAGTCTACGATAAAAAAAAGTGTAGCTCTTTATCATTTCTATTTTTAGTCTAGTGCAGTGGTGGAGAACCTATGACACGCGTGCCACAGATGGCACGCAGAGCCTCATGAGTCGGCAGTCGGCACGCGACTAACATAGAATTTCCTTTAATTTTGATTGGAGTGATGCCACTTTGCTATAAATAAGTGGTATTTGGTTGAATTTGGGGCACGCGGCCCGAAAAGGTTCGCTACCACTGGCCTAGTGCTTAATGTCATCTATCTATCAGGCGATCAACTTCTGATTTACAATAAAGTAAAATTTTTAAACGTATTTTCGTATTCTCTAGAACCAGTGACAGCAATGAGAATCCAACCAATGAAATTGTGTCTGACATCATGTCGTTGTCTGTCAATGTACCGATAACCACCACTCTTAGCCAACCGGTCAAGCTGATCTTCAGTCTGTCAAAGGTTTATTTTATTTTTATTCAGATGATTTAATTAATTTTATGGTAGCTTACTGCGTTTCACTCATATTCTAAACAAATTGCTTTTTACGTAATAATGTAAACAAATTACATTGTATTAATGATATACTAAATACATATCTTAAATTAACTGACATTCTAGGCAGGGGTATACTAAATATTCCCTATTTCTCTATCTATATATATTCCCCATTTCCCTATCTATATCTATTCCCTATTTCCCTATCTATATCTATTCCCTATTTCCCTATCTATATCTATTCCCTATTTCCCTATCTATATCTATTCCCTATTTATCTATATCTATTCCCCATTTCCCTATCTGTGTCTATTCCCTATTTCCCTATCTATGTCTATTCCCTATTTCCCTATCTGTGTCTATTCCCTATTTCCCTATCTATGTCTATACCATATTTCCTTATCTATGTCTATTCCCTATTTCCCTATCTATGTCTATTCCCTATTTCCCTATCTATGTCTATTCCCTATTTCCCTATCTATGTCTATTCCCTATTTCCCTATCTATGTCTATACCATATTTCCTTATCTATGTCTATTCCCTATTTCCCTATCTATGTCTATTCCCTATTTCCCTATCTGTGTCTATTCCCTATTTCCCTATCTGTGTCTATTCCCCATTTCCCTATCTGTGTCTATTCCCTATTTTCCTCTCTATGTCTATTCCCTATTTCCCTATCTATGTCTATTCCCTATTTCCCTATCTGTGTCTATTCCATATTTCCCTATCTGTGTCTATTCCCCATTTCCCTATCTGTGTCTATTCCCTATTTCCCTATCTGTGTCTATTCCCCATTTCCCTATCTGTGTCTATTCCCTATTTCCCTATCTATGTCTATTCCCTATTTCCCTATCTGTGTCTATTCCATATTTCCCTATCTATGTCTATTCCCTATTTCCCTATCTGTGTATATTCCCTATTTCCCTATCTGTGTCTATTCCCCATTTCCCTATCTGTGTCTATTCCCTATTTCCCTATCTATGTCTATTCCCTATTTCCCTATCTGTGTCTATTCCATATTTCCCTATCTATGTCTATTCCCTATTTCCCTATCTGTGTCTATTCCCTATTTCCCTATCTGTGTCTATTCCCCATTTCCCTATCTGTGTCTATTCCATATTTCCCTATCTATGTCTATTCCCCATTTACCTATCTAAGTCTATTCCATATTTCCCTATTTCCCTGTCTATTCCCTATTTCCCTATCTATGTCTATACCATATTTCCTTATTTATGTCTATTCCCTATTTCCCTATCTATGTCTATTCCCTATTTCCCTGTCTATTCCCTATTTCCCTATTTCTCCCTCTATTCCCTATTTCCCTATCTATGTCTATACCATATTTCCTTATCTATGTCTATTCCCTATTTCCCTATCTATGTCTATTCCCTATTTCCCTATCCATGTCTATACCATATTTCCTTATCTATGTCTATTCCCTATTTCCCTATCTATGTCTATTCCCTATTTCCCTATCCATGTCTATACCATATTTCCTTATCTATGTCTATTCCCTATTTCCCTATCTATGTCTATACCATATTTCCTTATCTATGTCTATTCCCTATTTCCCTATCCATGTCTATACCATATTTCCTTATCTATGTCTATTCCCTATTTCCCTGTCTATTCCCTATTTCCCTATCCATGTCTATTCCCTATACATCCTTTAATCTATCTGATTCTTTTCATACATTTTCTAAGTTAAAAGTTGTGTTTAAATCTGCTTGACAACTCCTATATTTCTATTTCCAATGTAGACTCATTTAGAACTGCAGTGTGTATTTCTGGATATGTCCGTAGGGTAAACATTTTTGTTTTCATTCGTATTTAATCATTTTTATTTAAAATTCGCACTGTAGTTTTATTACATATAATATCAATATATATATATATTTTTTTTACCTTTGATGGGACGAAAAAATTGTAGCAAAGACGGACATTGGTCAACTGATGGATGTCAGACGGATGTTGGGCATCAAAATGAAGACGGCCGTGTTACCTGTACATGTAACCACTTAACAAGTTTCGCTGTCCTGATGAGTCCGAAGAAGGTATATTTCCCAATACATCCACTGGGTTTGAGTGTGTAGTGTGTAGTTTTGAACTAATATACTTAGGGAAACATACCACAGCTCTATAAAGTTACCACCATAACATTCAACGTGATAATCTTCAATAAAACATCAGACCAACATTCCAACACATAACAACATTAACAACAAAAATGATTATATCAAGTGAAAAACAATTATAGCACCCATTTACTTTTTACCCAATACTTTTATACATTTCTAATTACCAAATTAAAAAAAACAATTTCACATATGTTAACTGGGCAAACAACATGCATTTCAATGTGTCAAATTCCCACAGCTTCAACACAACAAAGTTCTGACGGGTTTAACCATCGCTGGGTGTTCAATCTCCATATTTTGTTTAACGGTCACTATCATAGTCTACTTTGTTTTATGGAGGTAAGTGTGAGTTTAAAAAAAATGGACACGTAATATCATCCTACGTTATTAAGTTTTATTTTGTTGCTCTCTATCGACAATCATGGATATTATCTCCATACGATTTCTCTTATATATATATATATATATATATATATATATATATATATATATATATATATATATATATATAATAGCGGCTTGGGTTCTGCGTTAAACAGAAAGTAAAGAATTAATACAACGGTATTCCAGTTTAAAATCGTCAAACGTAAACAATAATAATAAAAATCATGAAAAAATTGGATCTGTCCGAAACATAAATAATATACTGATCAAACCTATGGTAATATAACTGTATGCAAAGGTTTTGCAGGGTACAGCTAGTATATATAAATTGTGTGTGTGTGTATATATATAGTGTTCCAAGTATTGATATTGTTAGTGGTAGCAACCCGGTTAAAGTTGGTTTCAATTATCACAAGTGACTCGACTTAATTTCTTGAACAAAGTGCCTCTGCAATCACGCTCTGGCGTACTCTGTTTTGGGAGGCCACGCAAGGCCCCTAAAACTCGCCAGGCCCCAAGGCATTGCCCCCCCCCTTCTCGGCACTGCCTTCATGTTTTGTTGCAACGTTTCAACTCCTGTTCTCAAGACCTCCAAATGATCTTTTGGCGGTCTACCTTTCTCTGGCCTTGGGCAATATACTGCAGAGCCATTTTCTTAATGTCTTCTGGAATCTTCCTAAGTGATGTGCCAATTCATCTATATTTTCTTCTGGATACTTAAGGGTCTATGTGGTCTTGGGTTACCAGCTGCTGAATTCGTTCCTGAATTTTTCTAGTCACCTTATCTTTAGGATATTCCAGAGGCAACCGTTTAGCAACGTCACTTAATTTACAGTGGCTACTGAAACAAGTGAACTCTACTGAACGTTATCTGCTCTGACTGTCCGTAGGGGGTAATGGAACATTAGTTTTATTAACGTATGAAATTTATTGCTCCAGACCCCATAGGAAATGTATACCAATCTTTTCCCTCTCTCTTAACAATTCTCCAAGCCACCTCTTCTACCAATCTTTCTCCTTTCTCTTTAACATTTCCTGTCAGGTAATTTCCAATGTGTTCTCATTAGATAATTTATTGTTTACATTCCCGTTTATTTTCTTTCTAATATTTTATGAAGGTATACATATATACCTATATTATAAATAAATCATACTATGTATTTATCATAAATAAATCATACTATGTATTTATCATAAATAAATCATACTATGTATTTATCATAAATAAATCATACTATGTATTTATCATAAATAAATCATAATAATACAACAGGCATGTGAATTCTGTGAGATCGGTCCTGCTAGTCAACTTAAGTATCTCAATGCTCTTCGGTTACTTGGTTTACTTAGTTGGAATTAACAGAACTGAAACAAAGGTAAGCCACCCATATCAGTTAAATGACTGATCAGTTAAATCAACTATTACCCCTTTAGTTCTTCCAATAGTGCATAGTATTTTTTTTTTGTAAATCTATAGAACTATCTCAATTAAGAAAGGATTTTTAAAAAAACAACGTTTTGTTAACATTTATTTTCCCTTATTTTTGTCTGTAAAATTCAGCTTCTGTGTAAGGTGTTTGCTGTTGTTCTACATTACTTTTTCCTGTTGGTGTTCTTCAATTTCTTGAGTCAAAGTTTGGCTCTGTACACTTCACTCAACAACATGACAGGCAAACCTCACTTGAGGATGCTACTAACGTTTACATATGGTGAGTTACCTAGATGTTTAACTTTACTTAACCAAGGTTTATGGGTACATGTAGGTGAAAATTTACTCATGAGTTTTCATATATCAATTATGCATATACAAAAATTACTAATTCAGACCCGTATTATGAGCAGGGCCGGATTAAGGATATTTTGGGCCTGTGGATTTTTTTTTCTCAGCAAAAAATGAAGTAAACTGATAAATGATGGCTGGTTTTTGTTCAGAGCCTATTGTTCTAGCCTTATTAGCCTTGTGGCTGATTAGGCTATTAACCTAATGGCTGATAATTAGCATTATGGCTGATAATGAGTGCTATAAATTTACGATTTAGCCAAGCAGAGTATTGGAGCTCACAAGATATCCCATAAAAATGTAGATTTTTTAAAATATTTATGTGGCATTAACAAGTGTGACTAATTGAGTATCCGGGTAAGGGACAGTACGTTTAGTTTATCCTGGGCATTTATTACTGCAGAAGACTTTGTCTATGACCATTGACTTTATGCACTTATATTTTAAGTAGAAATTTATCTGCAACTAGCAATAATTTTTTAATCTTTATTCATCAATTTTTGTTGATATATATATTTATATATATAAGTCATATCCTTTACAGTCGCACCACTAGTTATAGTGTCTGTAACTATGGCTGTCACCAGCATGGATGGTTACGGTGCTACAACACAGTAAATATGATTCGTTACATTATGATATTTCTAAAATATATAAATACTCTGATTATTATTTCTGTGTGTAGTTGCTTCTCCATTAAAGAAAGATTGGGATGTGAAATGAACTTAAAGTTCCTTTAAGTCCCAAAGTGTTCATCGGAACAAATGAAGTGGAGAATTCACCTATTTCTGTAGCCTAGACATATAACTGCCAAAACTTAAAGACAGGTACTCATTTAGAAACTGGATGGATCTGGAGAATTTCACCAGGACCACAAAGATTTTTTAAAGTTTACTGAGGTTCGAACCCGGGACCCTTCCAGTTAACAGTCGAGCTCTTTACATTGCACGACCACCGGTCCCCTATTGAAGTTCAATCGTAAATATATATATATTGTCTTTTATGACATTTAATCTGTGGCGGTGGACGATTTTTGTTGGCAAATTCGAAACCAATCATGACCAGCTTCTCTAAGCCTATTCGAATTGAAATTTTGAACATTTGTCCATTCTCGATGACGAAGAACCGTTTGAAGACATTCGTGTCGGGCAATCGTATTCTTATGAGGCCCGAAGATAATAAGTTTTTTTTTTTATATAATGTTTAAACAAGGGAGAAAATAACAGAAAGAGATTACGGCTTCTGAAGATTAATACTGGTTTAGTGAGTTGTGAAATTTGCTTTATTTCTAGTCTGGCCCGTTAGTTTTAATTTTGTTTTATAAACCTTACCAGCAAAAGAAAGGGAAAGTCTTTTAACATTATAAAGTATAGGATCATCAAATATAAAACGCCCCATTTCATTGACACAAAAATGTGTCAATATTTTTGTAATCTAAGCCATTTTTATAAAGTCTGTTTGTTATTAAACAAAATAAATTGTATTATATTTTATTTTTTTAAATGTCTATTTTGAAATAGTTTATTTTTTATCTTTCAAACTGTATTAATTTACTAATTTCAATTAATCCACATTTGTGCTCACACTTTTATTTAGTCAACATTAGGAAGTATTATTCACTATTTAGTGTATTTTAATAAAAGACATGTTTATGTACACGTACATTGGTTCCATGGGCGTATTCATGGGGGGCATTTGCCCCCCCCCCTCTAAATTTTGAAAAAAATGTCATATAAGAGGGGGGCATATGCTCCCCCCCCCCCTTAAATTTAAAAAAAATGTCATAAAATTGTTATTTGACCCCCCCCCACCTTGAAAATTTTTGCCCCCCCCCTGGAAAAATTCCTAGCGACGCCCATGATTGGTTCCTGTCTATTTTACAGCTGCTGGCTCTCAGTAGACGGAGACACGCTGTGGGCGTTCTTGGGTCCATTGATTGCAGTTATCTTTGTAAGTATCCCTTTATGTCAACACAAGTATGTGTGTATGTATACAGATTAAGGTGTCATTAGTCATGCATATGTATTTATACATAACTGTTGTTGTGACGATACATTATAATCGGAATAGAGATTCAGAAATCTCTTAAACGTTTGTTACTTATTAGAGAGTGTCGGAATGCAATCGAAAGTAGACTGTATTAACTGTAATCTGTAGGGAGCGACTGATATGCCTTTTTACCGATAGTCCGATACCGATATTTTCCCCCAGCATTTTTACCGATACCGATACCGATATTTTCTTTTTAGGGGCTGTCCATTATTTATGTCAACAAATTTTTGGCGATTTTTACCCCCCCCCCTTGTCAACAACTTGTCAAACTTCCAGAGACCCCCCCCCCTATAAAATTACGTCAACATTTGATTACCCCCCCCCCCTAAAAAAGGTGGCTTCCAAAATGTTTATGTGGCAAAATAAGTAGGAATTTAGTTTGTTTAATTAAAATACTGAATGTTAAGCGAGTGTGTAACACAAAACTACAAACGCTGCTTAATTTTCCTATTTATTAAGTAATTATATTAAATTTAAAAAACTAACATTGTTGACGTCAACTTTTCTTGACCTCCCCCCTCCCCCTTGTCAACAATTATCAAAAATTTTCTGACCCCCCCCCCTCCCCCCTATTTTGTTGACGTAATTATTGGACAGCCCCTTAAGCAACAACAATGCCAAACACGTGTTATTCTCGTGCTATATGACGTATTTCAAGCCAAGTTCACATATTTTGTAACACTCCCCCCCCCCCCAGATACCGATATTTTTTTTTAACCAACAACAATGCCAAACACGTGTTTCTCTCATGCTACAGCTAATGACGTATGTCAACCCATGCTTACCCCTTCCCTGTCATATTTCGTGACACTTCGCCCACACGTAAGTCTTGTTCCCCCCCCTCCCCCCAAACTTCCTATCCCAACAAAAAATACACACAGATGTTCACTAATTGTATCATTCAAGGTCATACATTAGAATTAAGAAATGCCAATCCTATTGTTTCAAGGTCATATCTCTGAGGAAGACGTGACAATTTCTGTGTACGGGTTTTTTTTTTTCCTTTTTTTTAAATCTTGTCTGATCTGGTTATAGAATTGGGTTATTTACTGATTTTTTTTTCTGCAACTCTCTTGTGAAAAAAAAAACAATATATCGGCAGCCAAAAAACGGCCGGTCCGACAGTTAACCCATAGTGCCAATATCGGTTCGACTATCGGTCGCTCCCTACAACAATCGGCCGATCCGATATTAACCGATAGTGCCAATATCGGTCCGATACCGATAGCGATCCGATTATCGGTCGCTCCCTAGTAATCAGATACACTCATATATGCATACACCAACACAGACATACTCACTCATACATGCACACGCACACACACACACAGGCACACTCACTCACACATGCACACATACAGACACACTCACTCACATACAAAAAAATACACACTCACACATGCACGGACACAGAAATACTCACTTATACATACACAAACACACTCACACATGCACGGACACAGAAATACTCACTTATACATACACAAACACACTCACACATGCACGGACACAGAAATACTCACTTATACATACACAAACACAGACACACTCACACATGCACGGACACAGAAATACTCACTTATACATACACAAACACAGACACACTCACACATGCACGGACACATAAATACTCACTTATACATACACCAACATAGACACACTCACCCCCTTACATGAACTGATACATAATTACTCACTCACGCATATAATCAACTATCGAAAGGAAGCACACACTGACATTGTGTACATTTCAGAACATAAATAAAAGATTTGACAGTTTCTATTTACTAAAAAAATTGATTATACGATTGATTTGAAATGGGAAACAAATATTATTTCTTATAATTAGTGGGTCATCGTATTCAATTTACATCGGTAAAACTTTTTTCTCTCATGTCTGACCAAAAGGTCAATATGTTAGTACTGGTGTTGGTCATCCGAGTGTACTTAGCCAGTCATGCAGTGATGTGCCAAACTAATGTCTATCGTACTGTGTAAGTAAGCAGTTAAAAAAATCTTTTTCTCCATAACTTTAAAAAAAAAGATTTAACTTTCTTTTACAGCTATAAAAAAAATATTTGACTTAACTTTAATATGAAAGTTTAATTCATGATAACAATCTCTTCTAACCACACTTTATTATTCATTCAACATTATAGCTTATATGATGTATAAAAACAAAAAACAAAGATACAACAGAGTGATGAATGTATTTATACAGGTCGGCGATTCGAGCCATAATAGTCCTGGTGCCATTATTCGGTTTAACTTGGGTCTTCGGACTGATGTTCAACTATTATGATCACATTGTGTTACAGTACTTGTTTGTAATATTCAACACTCTCCAGGTTAGCAATGTTTAACTATTATGATCACATTGTGTTACAGTACTTGTTTGTAATATCCAACACTCTCCAGGTTAGCAATGTTTAACTATTATGATCACATTGTGTTACAGTACTTGTTTGTAATATTCAACACTCTCCAGGTTAGCAATGTTTAACTAGTCTATTGTTCGCATTATGTCAGCACATATGGACAAGTTAGCAACGTTAAACTATTGTATGGTTCCCATTATGTAAACACATATGACAAGTTAGCAACGTTAAACTATTATATGGTTCCCATTATGTAAACACATATGACAAGTTAGCTATGTTTAACTATTCCATGGTTCCAATTGAGTCAACATATACCGCCTGATGAATTATGCAAAAAACGAGATACGATTATTTATCGAATGAGTAAAAAAAAAATCTAACAATATTTCGTAAAGAAAAAATTAAAGATTATAGATTAAAAAGATTTATTTGCGAGTAAAATGTATTTAGAATTAAATAAATATCAACTGAACATATTTTAGATACTCGACATTGCTACTTTAAGATTAACAAATTTTATTTTTAGATAGTTACGTTTTAAAGAAACATTTTGCATACAATTTTTTTTTGTAATGTGTTTTTCAAGCTGAAAGTCTTTTTTTTTTACAGGGTTTTCTTATATTTCTATTCCATTGCGTGAACCAACGCCAGGTTAGTAATGAAGCCAATCAGTGACCTATTTTATGTCTTCTGTTCTGCATTGATTCCTGTCGATGTCTATGGTTATATAGATTTTTCGATTTGGTTGTGACGGCTTCCATACTTGTTTTGTACCTGTCTTAATAGCTCGGAGATGTTCAACAATGAACCTTTCCATTGTAAAGTATACACAGGTTGTAAACTATACATAGGCTGTAAACTATACATATGTTGTAAACTATGCACAGAATGTAAACTATACACCGGCTGTAAATTATACATGTAAACTATACATGTTGTAAACTATACATGTTGTAAACTTTACATGTTGTAAAATATACATATGTTGTAAACTATACACACGCAATTTTATCGCTGTCTAACACTTTAGTAGTCAATCATCATTGGTCCAACTTCCACTCACCATTAAGTGTAATACCCACTCCCCATAAGTGTAATACCCACTCACCATAAGTGTAATACCCACTCACCATAATTGTAATACCCACTCACCATAAGTGTAATACCCACTCCCCATAAGTGTAATACCCACTCACCATAGGTGCAATACCCACTCACCATAAGTGTAATACCCACTTACCATAGGTGTAATACCCACTCACCATAAGTGTAATACCCACTCCCCATATGTGTAATACCCACTCCCCATAGGTGTAATACTCTCTCATTAGAAGTGTAATACCCACTCGCCATAGGTGTAATACCCACTCACCATAAGTGTAATACCCACTCACCGTAGGTGTAATACTCACTCACCATAAGTCTAATGCCCACTCACCGTAGGTGTAATACCCACTCACCATAAGTGTAATACCCACTCACCATAAGTGTAATACTCACTCACCATTAAGTGTAATGCCCACTCACCATAGGTGTAATACCCACTCACCATAAATGTAATACCCACTCACCATAAGTGTAATACCCACTCACCATAAGTGTAATACCCACTCCCCATAAGTGTAATACCCACTCACCATAAGTGTAATACCCACTCACCATAGGTGTAATACCCACTCACCATAAGTGTAATACCCACTCACCATAAGTGTAATACCCACTCCCTATAGGTGTAATACCCACTCACCATAGGTGTAATACCCACTCCCCATAGGTGTAATACCCACTCCCCATAGGTGTAATACTCACTCACCATAAGTGTAATACCCGCTCCCCATAGGTGTAATACCCACTCACCATAAGTGTAATACCCACTCCCCGTAAGTGTAATACCCACTCACCATAAGTGTAATACCCACTCACCATAGGTGTAATACCCACTCACCATAAGTGTAATACCCACTTACCATAGGTGTAATACCCACTCACCATAAGTGTAATACCCACTCCCCATATGTGTAATACCCACTCCCCATAGGTGTAATACTCACTCATTATAAGTGTAATACCCACTCACCATAGGTGTAATACCCACTCACCATAGGTGTAATACCCACTCACCATAAGTGTAATACCCACTCACCGTAGGTGTAATACTCACTCACCATAAGTCTAATGCCCACTCACCGTAGGTGTAATACCCACTCACCATAAGTGTAATACCCACTCACCATAAGTGTAATACCCACTCACCATAAGTGTAATACTCACTCACCATTAAGTGTAATACTCACTCACCATAAGTGTAATACCCATTCACCATAAGTGTAATACCCACTCACCATAAGTGTAATACCCACTCACCATAAGTGTAATACCCACTCACCATAAGTGTAATACCCACTCCCCATAAGTGTAATACTCACTCACCATTAAGTGTAATACCCACTCCACATAAGTGTAATACCCACTCACCATAAGTGTAATACCCACTCACCATAAGTGTAATGCCCACTCACCATAAGTGTAATACCCACTCCCCATAAGTGTAATACTCACTCACCATTAAGTGTAATACCCACTCACCACAAGTGTAATACCCACTCCTCATAAGTGTAATACTCACTCACCATTAAGTGTAATACCCACTCACCATACGCGTACCATACTTTGGAAAACATTGTTCTAGACATAGTTCTGCAAACTTTATTAAAGATACCTTCTTATTATTCCCGGCTAACTTCCTGCTATATTTCCAGATCAAGGAAGCTTTCAAGAGTTTCAGACGCCGCCAGCAGGCACGAAGTCTGGAGGCTACACCAAAAAATACG
Organism: Bulinus truncatus; assembly: GCA_021962125.1. Taxonomy (NCBI): domain Eukaryota; kingdom Metazoa; phylum Mollusca; class Gastropoda; family Planorbidae; genus Bulinus; species Bulinus truncatus. The sequence goes on along the minus strand of JAGDYQ010000181.1, from coordinate 1,836,435 downwards.
TTTACATTTTCTTCTTAGTCAGTGTAATTTATAATTTATGTAATGATAATTTTTATTATATAATCTGCAAAGAACACATTATATTTGATACATTTCCACTGTTTAAATTTATTCTTAGTCTTACAACAAGCACATTTCTAAATATGAACACCTTTAATTATAATTTAAAAAGTGTGGATGTTTGCATGTAGGTCTACCTAATGTTTTAGATTCTTAATTAGCATTAAACATGTTAAAATAAAAGTGATTGAAAGCATTCTATTTAGAGAACTTATAAACTTACATGTTTATTTGTTATTCAAATAAATATTCATACACTTTAATTTTAAATTATGTTCGGTATTCAGATATAAAGGTAAAAAAAAACATAAATAAATAAAAACAGCGACAGGAGAACTATTTAAGCTCTTTGTAAAATTAACACCGTAAACTATACTATAACACGAACTATTATTTTAGTACTAATTGGCTAATGGACTGGCATGTAGGTCTAGGCACAATGACTGGTCTCGATTTAAGGGTCCGTTGTGGCCCAATAAAGCTTCAACGTCAGATACCCCATTAGTTTGGGGCTAACACTAGAACCCAGAATGCTCTAAGGATGATTACAAATAGCATTGTAAAATTCAAATTATACGACCTGTTAAAGGTCCACCCTGGGCGGAGCTATAGCTGTTTACGCCCCTGCCTGCATAGATAAAAGATGACATAACAGCTGATCATATCCATCAGAGGAGTGAGGTGGAACATTCAGCCCATTTCTCCTCTACCTCCCCTACCCCCCCCCCAATGGTCTAAGGACATTTAATAATAATAATAATAATGAACAATACATTTCAATAAAACAAATATTCTTCATTCTATCCCCCCCCCTCCATTACTCCCACTTTTTAAATTACACTAAACAATAATAAACAAACAATAACAACAATCTAAGTTTTAAATGGTCTTAGCTAATTAGCCCAAGATGTATTAATACATGGTGAGGTTTTTTTTAAATAGTATAAAAAAACTATCAAGACTGTTTCAATTAATCTACTATCTTAATAAACTATTTTTTGTATTCCTTTATCATTAGTATTAGTCACCTTTATATTTTTTGGATGCTAATAAAATATAATTACAAAATATACTTTGTGTGTGTGTGTGTGTTCTTTGTTAAGTTTTAACCGTAATTTGTGCAGACCAAACTTCGACTAATGCTCGAATCAATTGTCTACCTGTTTTGTTGGCCTACATCTTACTACCTTTTGTTTCTTGTTCAATAATAGTCAAGTACAAAAACACGAACTACGATTTCCGAAATTCATGGTAGAGAAATCTAGATACTATAAATATAGATACAATAAATATAGAAACTATAAATAAAGTTCCTATAAATAGAGATACTTTAACTCCCGAAAAAAGTCAGAATATTTTTATCACATTTATCACTGTATCGATTGACAGAGAGGCAAACGGATAAATTATTTTTCCGCTTATTTCCACGGGATACAGGTAAAGTATAAATAATCCAGATAGTATCATTGTAATCCATTGTAAGCATTAATGATTTAACCTCTTGAAATAGTGAAATTATGCACAAGATGGTCAAAGGAATAGATCGAGCCTTTATCTGTATCTGATGTGCGTTCTTCAAAATAAACTATATTTACTGTTGTGTACAGGATCTTGTTGGACCTCTAATTTATCTCCTTCGTTAATACTTCATAATATGTACGCATTCTTTAAAGATCAACATCCCAACTGCCTCTTGAACACCATGCACCAAATGACACTTGGAAAAACACTCGCTAATACACAACAGCGAGCACTTCAAATATCCAATCAGTAATAGGAACAATGTATTCATAGAAACGAAATGATATAAGTTTAATCCATCAAATCTATATAAGGAATGATGACAAAATAATAATAAAGTTCAGACAAATAGTATTGTCACCAACGGCCCAACTTTACACTCGTCAACTAGCCACTGTCCCATACGACGTTAAACTTCTAACTGCCCGGTTAACTCCCTTCTCCACGTTCACGTACAACCACTTTACCTCCCAACCTCCCCCACGATCTCCTCAGCCAAATACCGCCATGCTCCACTGGTCACACTGGTCACTCCTGTCACTCTCCGTTCACGACTTTGATCTTACACCTTATTCACGATCAAACCCACGCCATGCCATTCAAACACGCTAACTGACCCAGCACAGCTCTCATAACCACATATAATATTCTGACAGAAGATATTCTGCTGCGCAACTAACAAACTAATACATAACACTACTGTAAAAAATGTTCAAACTTCATGAAATTAAAAATAACAAACACACAATAAATTCATATTATTTTGTTTAATAAAATCCATAAAAAAATGGCAAAAAAATAAAAAATAGAAACATAGAACCTGATAATTAAAATAAACTGCTAAACGGAAACATGGAAAGTCAACAACTCTTTAAACGATAGACTGGCAGACGTTCCTAAATAGCTGCCTCAGGAATATTCTAAAGATAAGGCGACTGGATAGTTTTAGGAACGAAGATCTCAGGCAGCTGGCAAACCCAGATCCCATAGACCTACAAGTGTCCAGGAGACAATGGAGATGGATCGGCCACTCGCTAAGGAAGCCTCCAGATGACATCACAAAAATGGCTCTGCAATGGAACCCCCAAGGCCGGAGAAAGGTCGGCCACCTAAAGACCATTTGGAGAAGGTCTTGTGAGCAGGAAATGAAAATCTGCAAACAGACATGGGGAGAATTGAAAAAGGCCTCTCAAAATAGAGTTTACTGGAGATTGGTTGCAAAGGCCTTTCGGTCCGCAAGGAGTTCAAGGTATTAAGCCAAGTAATTAAGTCTCCTAACCAGCACACATAAAACGCATCTAATCTTTTTTTTTTTCAATTATTATTATGTTGAACAAATGTCCTAAACGTTAACAAATATCTTATTTCCTATTCTACAATAAGCATCATACTTTGAACGTCTTTTACTGTAACATACTAGAAACACTGATTGAATATGTTCTAAAAAGTAAATTTTAGAATTTTGTAAAATTTCATCTGTTATATCCCTCAAATGCAATAAAACTAACATTTTTTTTCTGCTATCATTTGCGATATTTGATTTCGACATCCTGATTCATAACGATATTTAAAAGTCTATTTACATTATGAAAATAGATAAAATTGAAAATTATTTACAAAGTTGAAAAAATTAATCATTTGAATTGAAGCACACATCCTACATTGATACAATAAGAGTATTCTTCTGTATGTTGTCCATATCTTGTGTTTTCCTACATTGATACAATAATAGTATTCTTCTGTATGTTGTCAATCTCTTGTTTTTTCTTACGTTTTCTCAAGCTCTCGAACACTTCCTTGATCTGAAAATATACCAGGAAGTGAAGTTACAAAGAAACGTGAAACTTTATGAACTAACTATTTTGATAGTCGCCTACACCCATCCTGTGATGGTATCTGTGATGATATATGCGATGATAAATGTGATGGTATATGTGATGGTATATGTGATGGTATATGAGATGATATATGTGATGATATATGTGATGGTATCTGTGATGATATTTGTCATGGTATATGATATGATATCTTTGATGGTATATGTGATGGTATATGTGATGGTATATGTGATGATATATTTGATGATATATTTGATGATATATGTGATGGTATATGTGATGATATCTGTCATGGTATATGTGATGATATATTTGATGATATATGTGATGGTATATGTGATGATATTTGTCATGGTATATGTGATATTATCTGTGTCACCTGTTTAAATATTTTGTAAAGACATTCAACACTTATCTATCAATCTATCACCAATTATGTTCTCTTCATCCCGCTGTGTATTCTCATTACAGATATCATCTCATATACCATCATAAATATCATCACAGATACATACCATCACATATATCATTACATATAACATCACATATATCATCGCAAATATCATCACATATACCATCAAAGATAACATAATTGGTGATAGATTGATAGATAAGTGTTGAATGTCTTTACAAAATATTTAAACAGGTGACCAATGTGAAAACAAATAAAAGAAAGATGAATAAAGTACAGGTAAAGATGCGATATGTATGTGTGCTTGTGTATGTGTGTTTGTGTATGTGTATGTGTTTGTGTGAAATCCCTGTAAGGATGTGATGTTTTGCTCTTAGATCCAGTAACCACTAATGGGACGGTTTTTTATGATACCCATCTTTCATCTCCAGCATAGTCTATTGTGCAATGACCATGGAGGCACCACAGGAGACACACTAGGAGTCGAACCCACAACCCATAACATGCATATTGAGCCGCAGCGTGAAGATCCGGCTCGCTACCATAGCGACACCAGCCAGCCCAGAGATGCGATATAACTTCATATAAGACCAGATCAAAACACAACTAGTTCAGCCTCTTATCTTTTCCGCGGAATCCGTAAAGCAGTTATGAATATAAATATATTGTAAAGATGAAGGAATCATCCTATAGTAATCGTTCCATGTGTTGCTCATGGGCTCAAGAGTATATTTATATCAATAATAGTTGAGTGGGTTATACGCTAAATCGAAAGTAAAAAATTAATCTAACAGTATTCCAGTTTAAAATCGTCAAACTTAAACATTAATAATAAAATTCATGAAACAATCGGATCTACCCAAAACGAAAAATAATCTAGCCTACTGATCAGACCTAAGGGGATATAACTCTATGCAAAGGTTTTTGCAGGGTACAGCTAGTATATATATATATATATTATCCTGGCAGGGTCTGTTATAAAAATAAACCAAGAGTATTGTGGATAGTGATATGTTGTCTATTGTCTAGTAGATAGATACAGGGACATGATGAATGAAGAATTGAGCTGGAATGACAGTAACGGTCAATAGACAGCTGGTGATTAAACACCGACCAACAGTTATAAGGAAAGTAGTTTGTTGAAGTGCTCACCTTTGGATGGTTCTTGCAGTGAAAGAGGTATATGAAAAAGCCCTGTTAATAATAAAAAGAATTTAAAAAAAACATTACAAAACTGAAAGACACTTGTTATTTATGATGTTTTACAAAGATCTCTACTGCAAATAAAATCACAGCGTGAAATGTTACATACTACCGTCATTATGTCTTAAATAAATCACAGTATGTAATGTTGCCGACTAGCGTCAATGTGTCTTAAATGAGATGACCAGTACTAATCTCTGTTATCATATGAAATTTTATCTTCTTTTTCAATAGCTGTTTATCGATATTTAATTATTCAATATTATTCTATATGCGTGGATCAATTTTTTTCTCAGTTGTGACCTAACCGTGTTAACCTAACAATTACATTATCCTCAGTTTTAGACATTTGTTTTAACATTTAGACTTCAAATACAAATTTTAATTATAAAAACAATGTCATGTCACTTTTATGTGTACCGTACCATGTCTAGGCTTTGAATATAGTAACGCGTTAAGAATATTTGTCTTTTTTTTTTTGATAAACTACTCGTGGACAAAATTGTCCAATCAGCACTTCTTCTCCCACGACATCTATTAATGTCAACTTTGTAAAGTACGCTAACTTGCGCTTCCATTTTTCAATATAACCAAATGAATTTCTTTGTGGATTTTCTCCTCTTGTTTTCTTTTTAGATCTCCCTGAAAGGGTGAGATGTTTGTATCTTAGATCCCTATGAACAACAACCAACGGGATGGTTTTTACAGTGCCTCTTTTCTTTCATCCCCAGCATATCTGTGTGTGTGGTAGTGTCACGGATGCACCACTTGAGGCATGGGTAGATGAGAGGACACGCTGAGATTCGAGCCCCCTAACCTACATCATGCTGATTGGACCGCAGTCAAAGGCGTAGTGAGGGGTAGTGAGGGGTGGGCAAGGGGGGAGGCGGCACCATGCCCCTGGCGCTACTCCTGAAGGGGCGCAAAATGGTATATCTTATATATAATATTATATGGTTTTCAAATGGGGGCGCTAAAGAGGTATTAAAAAGGTATTGTGCCCGGGCGCGAGTTAAGCTGACCGCATCATGAAGATTTACCCAAACTTTCAATCACATTCCAGCCAGTCCTTTTCTTTAGATTGGTTTATATTAATTTACGTACATGAAACATTTAGAGTTTTTTGAAAATAATTGTGTACATAACTAATCTAATTTCATAAGCAAATACATTGTTGACTTTCTTATGTTCCGTAAGAGATATTCAATAGTTAACCAATCGTTACATCTAGATTAATGTATTGAGAATTTCAAACAGAAACTATATACAACGGTGGTCCTCACAGTGTGGTTCTCGACCCAAAAGATGATTTAAAGTGAGTCGCCGAAAATTGTATATTGATCGGCCATATTTACAATTCAAATTAACTCTAATCTTATCTTTTTTTTTTCTATTTTTAGATGCGAGTAACGAAAACCAAAATTAAAAGAACCGCTGCTGACAGAACAGTATGGTTATACAAGAAGGACTCACCTGGAAAGTGTTTAATATTACGAACAGATACTGCAGAACGATGTGGTCAGTATAGACAGTCAACAGTCCGAATACCCAGGTGAGACCAAATAATGGTACCAGAAATATGATGGCTCGAATCACCGACCTGTGTAATACATTCATCAACCGTTTTCATATAATATTCTCAAAAACGTTTTCTCATGCATAAAGATGAATAATAGTTAGTCGCTAATTAATATTTCTAATATAAAAGTACTGAATAATATATATATATATATGCATCAAACAGAATTTATTAATGGAGTAATTAAAATACAGCCAATTAACTTACAATGTTCGGTCGGCTCTTGTCTTTATCATCAAGGTTCGTGTGGACAGGTACACACGTATGACCAACACAAGCACGATTAGATTTACCTATGGTAAAATAATTTTAAACTATGTCTAAAACGATAAATATATCTCTATCTATCTATCAATCAACTCTATCAAATCTTTTTTATCAAATCTGTCTATCTAATCTAATTTATCTAATCTATCTAACCTATCTAATCTATCTAACCTATCTAATCTATCGAATCTATCTAACTTATCTAATCTATTAAATCTATTCAATCAATCTAATACATCTAATCCATCTAATCTATCTAATTTATCAGATCTATCTAATCTATTTATAAGAGGGTTGGGACTTATTACGGTACAGAAACAGTTGCTAATTCAAGATGACTTATTGATGCTTAATTCTTATTAATATTTCTCTCTCTTTATATAAGACAATTAGAGAGAGCGGGCAAGATAGTTTGATAGATAGATGAAAGATATATAGAAAATTAGATAGCTGGTAGATAACTAGATCAATAGACAGATAAATATATGAATAAACACCTCATAAGAAATATCCTTTCTATGGCAGATTTTATAGTCTGATATGTAAATGGGTAATTAAACTAAATCAATATTAAAATGTATGGGTCAAGCAAAAACTATTAAGTGTTGCTACTAGTTCAAATGGTGTAAAAAAACAAACAATTAACTTGCGAAAGAACAAACAATATATAGCTGTCACATAACACACATGTCACACATAATCCACTTTAGCGATACCTAAAATACCTACAAAGATAACGGCAATAACAGGGCCTATAAATGCCCAAATCAATCCTCGGTCAATTGAAAGCCAGCAACTGTAAAAAAAAATTAGGACAAGTGTACAGAATCACTTGTAAAATACAGACTACAGACTACAGGCTACATTCTACAGGCTACAGGCTACAAACTACACACTATAGGCTACAAACTACAGACTATAGGCTACAAACTACAGACTATAGGCTACAGACTACAGGCTAAAGGATACAGTCTACAGACTGCAGGCTACATTCTACAGGCTACAGACTACACACTATAGGCTACAGACTACACACTATAGGCTACAGACTACAGACTACAGGCTACATTCTACAGGCTACAGGATACACACTATAGGCTACAGACTACACACTATAGGCTACAGACTACAGACTACAGGCTACATTCTACAGGCTACATTCTACAGGCTACAGGATACTGACTACACACTATAGGCTTAAAACTACAGACTACAGGCTACAGACTACAAACTAAAGGATACAGACTACAGACTACAGGCTACATTCTACAGGCTACAGACTACAGACTATAGGCTACAGACTACAAACTAAAGGATACAGACTACAGACTACACACTATAGGCTACAGGTTACAGACTATAGGCTACAGACTACAAGCTACAGGCTACAGACTACAGGCTACAGACTACTGATGAAATAATATACCAGAGGTGACCTAATGAGCGGCGTGTTATTGTAAGCGCCAAAAGGGATTTAGAAATATTAGCAATTAATAAAATTTGAAAGACATACACAGTTTATAATATATTAATGCAAATTACATTTTTAAACCTTGTTTACTAGTTTGAAAAAAAATGTTTTAGCTTTCCTTATAAAAATTAATCCACTCACTGTGTTACCGTACCGTAACCATCCAAACTGGTGACCGCCATGGTTATAGTCACAATAATTAGTGGGCAGCCTGGAAATTTTGAAATACAAAAACATACAAAAATAAAACATCAGCAGCCACTACTACATTAGATAAACTCTGCAAAAGTTATTCGTTGAACTGGTTTAAAAAGTAAACAACAACAACAACAGCCACAAGACATGCAACTGAAATTCTGGATTCGCAGAAGTTTGGCTATATCGTCAGCATGTTCACTGCTGGGAATAAACTACTTTCTATCAGGGCAATAGACGTTATCATGTTAAGTTTCAATAATCAGTTCCTGCCGTGAAACGAATATACATGTCTAGGCCACCCTACGATCAGATTTAAAAGCAATTAATACTTTTAGAGGGCCCTTTGGCAGCGGCGACCCCAGGCCATTACATAAATTCCATAACTATTGGAACCTGTGATCAGAAGTACATCGAATCGATAGAACAATTCATGTAATTATTCACACCGATATATTATTTTATGTCAATTAGTAGCTTGCTGATTGTATGTCAATTAGTAGCTTACCATACATTAAAGCTAGAAACATACGCGTGATGATTGCATGTCAATTAGTAGCTTACCATACATTACAGCTAGAAACATATGCATGCTGATTGTATGTCAATTAGTAGCTTACCATACATTACAGCTAGAAACATATGCATGCTGATTGTATGTCAATTAGTAGCTTACCATACATTAAAGCTAGAAACATGCGCGTGCTGATTTTGCCTGTTGTGTCGTAGATCGACTTGTACAGAACCAAGCTCTGACATAGAAAATTGAAGAACACCAACAGGAAACAGTAATGTAGCACTACGGCAAATACTGTACACATCTTAAATGTAAAGATTACAAAACGTAATTTAAAATATGAAGTCTACAACAAAGTGTCTTCTTTCTCATCATATGTATAAGTCATAGTACATTTACAAAATTAAAACTAATTAGTCGATGCCAATTTGCCATTAAAAAAAAATAATTTGTACAACATTAAAAATAAAAATGGCAATCTCCAAATCTGAACCAAATCTATTTCCTAAAGCCATTTTGATTCCTCTATAAATCATTTTACATAAAAATATTCCGTTTACGAGAATTCGAAAAAATAAACGATTCGGATTTTTTTTTTCCAAGTACTCTAGGAACTGTGTAGAATATTTCAATGGCGAACTCTGAGCTAATGTACATATTCAGCTAAAGAAACAATTATTTCTCTATATTTCAAGGACGTTATATTTGATAAACTACGTTTCAATAAACATTTTTTTTTTCAAGTAACAGCTTAAAAAGTAACAGTGCAATTTAAAACCATGTTTCTTACCTTGGTCTCTGTTTTGTCTATGCCAATGATGAAGACCAAGTAACCAATGAGCATTGAGATACATAAGTTGAGTATTAGGAAAGATCTCTCAGACTTGATATGCCTACAAATATTTACGGTTCTATTAATGAGATCATTAGTTTTTATATTAAATCATTAGTTAATGTATTAATAGAGTTTAACGATAGAAAAAAAAAAACAAGGTCAAAGGTAAATGAACCAATAAACATGATGCACAAGTCTATTATGTAACGCCAAGATCTTTCTATGTAACTTGTATGTTTGTATATATCTGTGAATTCCTATGTATCTACTTATTGATATATCTATGTATCTATGTAGCAATATATGTTTATAACTCTCTTCCTCCCCCTTCCCCTCTCTCTCTCTCTCTCTCTCTCTCTCTCTCTCTATATATATATATATATATATATATATATGCAAAAGATTTATATATATATATGAGTTTATTTATATTATCCAATGGGTTTCACTGGCAGATTGGAAATAATTCCTTTAAACTCACCTCCATAAGACAATGTAGATTACAATAGTCACTATTAAACAAAATATGGAGATCGAACAACCAGAGATGGTTAGAGCTGAGAGGGTTTTGTGTTGCTGCAGCTGTTGGAATCAACCATTAAAAATAAATAAGTTGAAACGAATATGCAATATTGACCTGTGTATTAGCTATTAAACTTTTCTTTGACATGAAATATCTGGACCAGTTCTTAAAATCAAATTTGTGAAAATATGGAAGTTTTTTTTTTATTTTATATTAGCCTGAATTCTATTTTAATTAATCCTTTAATATTTAACATTAGTGATTAGGGCTACAGTTGGCTGACAATCAGACCCGCAGAGAGAGTGGGGGTGGGGGGCTAATGCCCAGGGGCCCGGCGAGTTTTAGGGGCCCGGACTGAGCTGGCCACTCAACTTTTGAAAATATTATTATCAGCACGGTGGGGGGGGGGCGTGACAACCCTGCCCAGGGGCCCGAAATTTCTGTCGGTGGGTCGCTTACAATGTATCATATTTTGTCAAAGTTTGGATTTAAACTTCATCTAATATGTTTTATTTCGCTCCATTGATATATTGCTATGAAATCATGCATAAGAATAGGGTGTGTTCTTCTTTCAACTTCTACCTCTACAGAGCCTATCAATACAGCAAAACTGGTCAGGTGGTCACAACTACAGACTATACGGTCATCTTGAATACTTTCTGTGTGGCATCCATCAGCTGACCAACCTCCTGCCGGACTGTTGGAAACATTACAAAAAATGATTTGAAAATTTTTACATTTTATTTGTACACTGTTGTTAATAATTAAATAATAAACTATTAATAACAAAAAATAACAGAATTTCTTTAGGGTATTTACCCAACTGACATGTCCAGATATACACATAATGGCCTTGAGTACTTCATCTACAACGGAGGAAAAAACATAATTGGAATTGACTCAGAAATTTATAGTGATCGAGAGAAGAGAGAGAAAAAGAGTTAGATAGACAGAGTGAGAGAAAGAGAGACAGAGTGAAAAAGGGAGAAAAAGAGACAGAGAGAGAGAGAGAAAAAGAGAGACAGTGAAAAAGAGAGGAAGGGAGAATGAAGGAGAGAGGGAGAGAGAAGACATAGAGAGAGAGATAGTGAGAGAGAGATAGCGAGAAAGAGAGAGAGACAGTCACAGACTGAGGAGGAGAGATAGAGGCAGAGAAAGAGAGAGCAGACAGAGAAAACAGAAAAAGAGAGAGAGAGAGAGAGAGAGAGAGGAGGGGGGAGGTAGTATTAGAGAAAGACAAAGCGAAATAGAAAAAGAGAGAAAGAGAGAGAGATTGAGAAAGACGGAGAGAGAATGTAAGCAGAATCACGATGCGTTCATTTTATAGTTAATGTCTATTAATCCAGAATAAAAGAGGCAATTAACTTTAATATAAAAAAGTAACCAATACTTTATTAAGAAATGTACTTAACCATTGAAAGAGCAAATGTTAATTTGACCAGTGGTCTGAAGGATGCGGTCAGTGGGACACTCACAGACAAAGTCAATATATCCGACACAATCTTCCCTGTTGGAGTTTCACTGGATCTGAAGAATGTTACAAAGACACGTTGATAAATCAAAGGACGGGAATGGGGGGGGGGGGGTTCTTAATAAAATACCAGTTAGTTTCAAGAAGATAATTCTATGCGACACTTTTCATGGATTGGAGATAAAAGAAAAACGGTATGAAACACTTTTTATGGATAGGAGATGAACGAAAAACGGTATGAAACACTTTTTATGGATAGGAGATGAACGAAAAACGGTATGAAACACTTTTTATGGATAGGAGATGAACGAAAACCGGGATTTATGTATGTAATTTGTAGTCTGAACTAATTACACATATAAATGATGCGTTCTTACGTTTCGTCGCCAGTGCCATAGTTGAGACTTTTATTTTTGTTCTTGACCATAAAGATGCTGTACTTGGTGCTCGCTGTAACACAATGAAAAATTTATTTTAAGTCACGCAGACAAAAGTCTCTGTCTTTGATTTTTTTAAACATTGTTATATGCTTTCATTTCAGTCACTCTGACTGGAGTTAGACACATTCAGATTATTGGTAAGTTTGAAATCAATTATCACCAACTTCTTAATCGATTGGAAATTTCGAACAGTTGTATATTAGCAAAGACAAATACATTAACTTAAATCTTTTATGTCAATTAGTTAACAACTAGCTGTACCCTGCAAAAACTTTGCATAGAGATATATCCCTTCAGGTCTGATCAGGTAGGCTAGGTTATTTTTGGTTTCGGGCGGATCCCATTTTTTCATAAATATATTTTAAACTGGAAAACTGTTGTATTAATTCTTTGCTTTTGATTTAACACAGAGCCCTAATCGCTTATATATATATATATATATATATATATATATATATATATATATATATATATATACAGTGGCGTCACTAGGGGGCGCGGGGGGTGCGGACCGCACCGGGTGACACCCTCACAAGGGGTGACACCAAAATGCAAAATATCTAGTTTTAGGCCTATATTCTTATTTTGTAATTTAAAATAATTCAAAGCCGTATTTAATTTTTTAAAAATAAATACAAAATATCTCCGATTATTAACAGCAAATGATTTTATAAGGCTTCGAAAAAAAATTAATGCCAAATATAAAGATATCTCCGATTATTAACAGACACTGCGTACATTTTATTATTAATTACTTTAATGAAATTATTGGTATACTTGCACTGACCTATAGATATCAATTATTTATTCTTCTATTGTCGTTGTAAATTTATTTATAAATTTTGCTAAGAATGCTGTATGTCTATAGGGTGTCATGAGAGGGGTGACACCATGAGTTACCGCACCGGGTGACACCAACCCCAGTGACGCCACTGTATATATATATATATATATATAATTTTTTTTTTTGGAAAACCGAAGCTAATGATTAAAGTTTAGCATTGGTTTCCGAATAAGGAGAGTTCTGAAGTTGAATTTTTTCCCCATTATAACGCCCTATTTTGATATTGTGTATATATTTTACAAACAAAGGCTAGTGACATTCATTTAACATTATTAAGCAGTGCTTTTTTTTCTAGCGAAAAATGTTTGGGAACTCATTTCACATGTGTTTTTTAACTTATGTCAGAAAATATTATAATAGTCTGTAATTGAATTTTCCACTGAACACAAATTTTATTGTAATGGATATTTAAAGAAATAAACGTTTTTATAAGAAAATTAGAGACTCAAAGAGTTTATTTATAATAAAAACCGACCTGGCCAAAAAAGCTATGGGAACTCAGCTCCCATGAGTTCCCACTGAAAAAAAACACTTTATTAAGTAAAAGGAATGAAAAAAAAAACCCATCATATTCTTTACGTCTTTCGTTATTACTCTATGTTCAACACTTATTAGTTTATATTAAATACACCAACAAAAACAAGAGAGATACTTTTGAAACTTAAAAGTATGAAATAAAAAAAAAATTACAATTAATCGGACTATAATTAAAATTAGCTTCGATCGTTCACATTTTTGCATTCACCTACCTTGTTGACTAAACAAATGCGTTGGACGCCAGAAATAACTGAAATGACTAAACCATAGTGGCGCTCACGTAATTTAGTCTGCATAACGTCTACACATATATAAATGACTTAAAGTAATGTGCTTTTCGAGTTGTTCAAACGGATTTGCTAGGCTAGATCATATCAGCCTTGGGCACAATAAACGGATTTCACATCTTGAAACTTATTGCACCAGTTTTAGATTTTTGAATGAGCCATCAGCCTACAGCTATAGCTGGAGGAACACAAAGATTGACACACATATTCGACAATTTAAAAGTTATATGTATTCTTGTTATAACAAATGTAATTGCTAATATTTGTTACTATTTTTGTATCAAGGGACATTTATGTATACTAGTATAAGTACACTGAATACTAAAATTTAAATAAAGTATTTTGTATTAATACTTTAGGTACCACTGATTTATTTCATTGATTGCAGAATAAATATGTCTTGAGCTAATTTGTGCACGTTTAGATAATAAGGAACCGAATTAGGTATCTGTAGAGATATCTCTCATATAAATCATTATTCAAAACCTCCACATGCTAATGACGTAACTGTTATTATGTCATTCTTAATTCAAACCCTCATATTATTGTATACGGTATCGATGTACATTTAAACATACTAATATAATACGCAGCCAACAAAAACAGAACACAATGATTATTTTGTATCATAACACAGAACACAATGACTAGTTTGTATCAAAACACAGAACAACACAACGATTAGTTTGTATCATAACACAGAACACAACGACTAGTTTGTATCAAAACACAGAACAGCACAACGATTAGTTTGTATCATAACTCGGAAAACAATGATTAGTTTGTATCAAAACACAGAACAGCACAACGATTAGTTTGTATCATAACACAGAACAACACAATGATTAGTTTGTATCATAACACAGAACAACACAATGATTCGTTCGTATCATAACTCAGAAAACAATGACTAGTTTGTTTCAAAACACAGAACACAACGACTAGTTTGTATCAAAACACAGAACAACACAACGATTAGTTTGTATCATAACTCTGAAAACAATGACTAGCTTGTATCACAACAGTTTACTCTTTAAAAAAACGAAAACAGTACATTTAGTGTCACTCACTATTGATATGTGCGAATACATCCTGAGACAGGAATATTTCATTTTCTGGGCCTCTCCGTTCTCTATGTTGACCTGTATTTGTTTCGTTTCCTTCAATGTAACGAATGTCTTCATGTGCAGTCCCAATTTTTACAACTGAGATGAAAGTAATAATACGTATAATAATTGAATACCTTGTGACTAGTTAATGACGGACATCGATCGTCACAATATAATAAATATATAATTTAAAAAAAAAAATCTTAGCTAAACTTACTCCTCCTTATCTAGGAAACGATAAGGTGAAATAACATTTTTTTTTTATGTATTCACTTTGAATTAGATTTAAAGCTGCGATTTATTAAAATATAATAAATTAGATAATTAATTTACAATTAACTCTTTCATTTGAGTTGACGTTCTATGGCAGGCTTAGATTAAGTATTTACCGATGTTTGCCAACTCTAGGAACATGTCCATTGTTTTGTTGGACTCCAATCTGCGAGATACAATTATGTCCAGCGAGCTCGTTAAAGCGTTAATGCTGATTGTCTCCCCTTGATTGCCCTGTGTCCAGCTGTCTTGGCATAACGGCGCTACTATGTCCACAAGCTTGACCAGTCTCTGGAAAAGATGATTTAAAAAAAATCGTGTCATAATTATAGCGACAATGAATAACGATTTGACGGAGATGTCGAAGGAAATGTATCAGTTCATGGTAAAAGTTCCTTCCATGTCTTTCGTAGCTCCTCCACTGCCATTGCTCCATCACATATGGTGGAGATGAAAAAAAAAGAGCACTACAACGACACGTCCCTTAGTAGTTTTCAGGATCGAAGAGATAAACTATCATCCTTACAGGGACTTTGCAGGTAATTTCAACTATAAGTAGTTACAATTTTATATATTGTTAAACATTATCATTTTGTTTTCATAGATTAGGATGAAACAGATTTCTTTTTTTTTAATCTTAGTTGTGATTTGTTAATTTCACTCTTCAGCATTTAATGAGTGTGTCGGAGTTTTTGTCTGCACTCTAACAATTGTAGTTTTATTACTTGTAACTTTATTTCGGAAAGCGATAGTATTAAAAAAAAATTCCCTTGCTAACTTTTTTTATCAATTCGCCATAAATTTCAAATAATGACATTTCAATTTATTCAGAGCAGAAGAAAACAATTCTCAAAAACCATAAATAAAGCAATAAATCTTCTTCCTTTTGTAGTTTTGTTGTTAACTTGTTGTATATATTGATATCCTTCTATATTTCCAAGTTGGGCCTTGTGGCTCCACCTAGGGGCCCCACTTCTGAATAAGTTTCATTAATAATATACCTGAAATCTTGAGCTAAGAGGCCTAGGCACCAATTTATAATTCTACATGGGGGCTACAAAGGGCCTAGAAACGCCTCTGCTTGCTAGTGGAAATTTTATTCCCAGCAAACGCCAAGATGTTTTCTCTAGTCCAGCCGTGTGTAAACTAGGGCAGTGCGTTCCGAATTATGGCCGGATTTAAATTTCTGGCTCGCGGAATTCAACATACCTGACTGTTTCATCCGGCCCGTAAATCATTTCCTAATTGAGCACAGATTTAGCGTTTATGTTATGACATTTATATTTAAATACTAGCTGTACGGATGGCCGAGAAGTGTAGTTACTAGACTGTCAACCTGAGAGTCCTGGGTTCGATCCTCGGTGAGGCCCATGGGAATTTTTCCAGGTGAAATTTGGTGCAAAGTCGTCCCACAAGTCCACCAAGCTTTAAAATGGGTACCTGACTTAAGTTAGGGAAGTAATGGCGGCTGGGCGTTGTGCTAACCACACAACCCCTTCATATGCCGAGGTTATGGAAACAGATGGATTCTACACTTAATCTGCCCCATTTGTCCCGTTAGGGCCAAGAAGGGAAACTTTACTTTACTTTTTACCCTGCAAAAACTTTGCATAGAATTATATCCCCTTAGGCTTGATCGGTAGGCTAGGCTATCTTTGGCTACGGGCAGATCCGATTTTTGTGCATGTCCACATTCCGTCCATCTGCTCTTCGTAGGGCTGCGGCCGGAAGGTCCAATTTACGAACCCAATCTGGCTCAACGAGTTTGCCCACCCATGGTCCAGCCAACGATTTCTTATGTACTGTTAGTGATATATTAAGCCTAGCTTTTGAAACAAGTAACCTTATTTCATTTTTTCCACCCTCCAATAAATTTTCTATAGCCGAATGAATGAAATTAACAACAATATTTACTTCAAAAGATCCACTATCCACGTAATATCCATCTTGTGACGTCATATTCCCAACGGATGCCAGGACATTCAGGACCGTTTTGGCCATTGTTTCGTGTATTGAAATCTGCGGTACGCTATCTGTTGTATTTGGTGAAATGGGTGAATCGTTTGGTACCTTGTCTGTGGGAAGGTTGGGTTTGATATTATCTAGAACTATGTGTGCCAAAGAGCTAATTAAACAGTTGAAGTCTTTCTTTTCTGTATGCACCAGCTGTAAAAAGTAAACAACAGAGATTGTAAAAAAATAAGAAATAATGAGGCGTGCTCCTTTTAAATTTAATAACTTTGGGTCATATTCATAATCTTTTCAAACTCAGCATACCATCATTAATTTTACCATTGGACGAAATCAAATTTCCAGCTCTGTGTAGGCTATTTTTTTCAAAAGTGCGTAAAGAATAAGGTACAATAATTGAGATGTTATTACATGTAATAATATAATTTACAAGTATTGTTTTACTTAGTAGGAAAGATGTACATGTGTGGCTGAATTTTGTGTAAGAAACATTTTATAGTGGACTATTTGTTCAGTTTAGAAAATAAAATCTAAGCATTAGAGAGCGAAGTTTCAAATAAAATTCCCCATATTTCAAATAGACCGTTGAAATTTCTTTTAAAATTAACAATTAATTTATTATTATTTTCTATTTTTTTTTGTTGTTTCTTTAAATGTAGACTACTAGAATATTTTTGGTCTAAAATAGAGTACTTACGTATAAATAGAGCACTTACGTCTAAAACGAAATACTTACGTCTAAAATTGAGTACTTATGTCAAAAATAAAGTACTTACGTCTAAAATGAAGTATTTTTCTAAAATTGAGTAATTACGTCTAAAATGGAGTACTTACGTCTAACATGGAGTATTTACGTCTTAAATGATGTACTAACGTCTAAAATGGAGTTTTTAAATCTAAAATGGAGTACTTACGTCTAAGATGGAGTACTTATGATTTCGCAAACTTGCTTCTGAAAGCGCCGAGTTCAAAGGACCAATATTTACTTTATTAAATCGGGAATAAAACAAATAAATAACTTCTCTGGAGGCCACTAGACGAAGTAATTAAAACTATGGATGAGAGCTAATCAAATTTAGAACCTTGGCTACGACTGTTTTAGAGGAAGATGTATAATTTTTAAAAGTAAATTGATAATAATTGAAGTCAATCATTACGTATTAGCACAGTGGAAATGTTCTTACAAGGATTATTTTCATTAAAAGTGATTTTTTTTTGTGTAAATGTTTCCCCATAATTTTCATAAAGTATAACTTACACTATTTGACAGAATTTCTACTTCTGACATCCAATTAACATTTTCATTAACGCTTTTTTCACTTGTATTCAATATACTTTCTGATTCTGTAAAAACAAAAGTGAAAAAAAAAAAACACATATACCATATCTGTTGTAAAGACAATTTTTTTTTCAAAATATCTATTAATCCCAATTTCAATGAAAGCCTGTCTAACTTTGTACCTACCTATATCTATCTACATGTTCTACTATTGTGTAGTGTTAAGAAATAGACCATAACAATGGTAGATAAAAATACAATGACAGGTGATAATAAAAATTTTTAAAAAAGTCATAGAAAATGGAGTCAAATTTTACCTGAAAACGAAAGTCACAATTCAAAACACGGCGGTCATTACGTTACAGACGAATTGACTAAACGTAGCAGTAAAAATACTGCACACCGCATTATTTCAATGCGGTAAATACTGCACACTGCAGAGGGTTACTTTAATGCGGTAAATACTGCACACTGTAGAGGGTTACTTCAATGCGGTAAATACTGCACACTGTAGAGGGTTACTTCAATGCGGTAAATACTGCACACTGTAGAGGGTTACTTCAATGCGGTAAATACTGCACACTGTAGAGGGTTACTTCAATGCGGTAACTACTGCACACTGTAGAGGGTTACTTCAATGCGGTAACTACTGCACACTGTAGAGGGTTACTTCAATGCGGTAAATACTGCACACATTAGAGGGTTACTTCAATGCGGTAAATACTGCACACTGTAGAGGGTTACTTCATTGCGGTAAATACTGCACACTGTAGAGGGTTACTTCAATGCGGTAACCTGTTAGTTCGAAGATGTTCAAGACATTTTGGTGTTTCCGGCAGCAAGGTGTATACACACAAATAGCCTATACGATACATGTGAGGGGAAAGTTAGTCCTTCCTTGAAGACCTGAAGGTCTCGGGTTCGACCCCCCTCCCAAGTGACCAGAGATTTTTATCAAGGGAAGTAAAAGCTGGGGGAGTAAAAGCAGAAGATGTACAAACAAGGGAATTTAAAGTCAGGGAAGTTAAAGCCGGCTAGCGATTTTGTGAGTCACTTAAAAACCAGCTATGACGTCGATACATAACATTCTACCAGCAGGTGGTGGGCTAATGTCAGATAAGGCCACGGGTTCAGTAGAAAATATTGGGCCCTTTAGAAAAAGAGAGGCATATCAAAGGGTTTAAAATTGGCCATGTGGGGCCCCTAATTACTCGGGGGCCCAGGGCATGCGCCCTTTGCGCCCATCATTAAATCCGCCACTGTTTACCTGATATCATGAAGGAAAATTATTTTATTTCCATCGTATATTTATAATATAAGAAACATTACAATATGCTAGTGATTCACTGCGCTATTCAACTGTATTAACAAAAAGTGCAAAGAATAATTATACACACTCATTCACTCACACACACACACGCCCACACACACACAGACATTTACACACATATATATATATATATATATATATATATATATATATATATTGGCATAAACTTTGTTTGTTCATAATATAAACAAATAAAACAAAAATACGGAACTCAATACCAGTGTCATATAATTCAATAGAAAAACACTTTTGATCTTTGTAAGTTTATTATATAAATTTTTAAAGGTCAAAGTTCACTTTACCTTTCGGGGCTAGTGCTAAGTTAAGTCATTGTATTGTATTGTATCTCCTATACGAAAAAGTCTTTACCGCGAATGTTAGTAGTACAACCTATTTTGTGGGTGAGCTGTTACACATTAATTGCATATCAGTCGACTATGACAATGCGTGCAATTAAGTTAATTCAAATTACTTGCCATAATGAAAGCATTTTCTACACCATAAAAATACGTTAAAATTTCATGCAATTTTTCGTCAACAGTGCCAGGTAATCTCTTCATCACCTCTGACATAGAGACCACAGATTGAGTTAATCACTTACAGCACTTAATGACTTCACTTACCATTACTGACATACAGACCACAAAGTAAATTGATTCCGTCGCCAGTGAGTATCATCTTGTTCATGGAGACTGTACCACAGACGTACTTGACATTCGGTTCTACTGTCGATAGTGAACTGTTTTGGCATTCTATCCGAGTGATGTTTTCTATAAAGCTGACAATGACATTTCCTACCAATGCCGCGACTGTTTCCACTAAAATAGTAAAGTATAGACGCTAGAAGAGTGTTGGCGCTTAGAAGAGTGTAGGGGCTAGAAGAGTGTTGGTGCTAGTAGAGTGGTAGTGCTAGAAGAGTGTTGGTGCTAGAAGAGTGTTGGTGCTAGAAGAGTGTTGGTGCTAGTAGAGTGTTGGTGCTAGAAGAGTGTTGGTGCTAGTAGAGTGTTGGTGCTAGTAGAGTGGTGGTTAGGGTGATAACAATTTTCATTATTTTTCGTAACGAAACTGAAACCCCTTACATTCGAGGAACAATTATATGTAAATGACAGTAGCAACATTATTTTTTTTTAAATTGAAAAAAGTTCCCCCACCTTTACATTTTTGTTTTCACATATCGCCTAGTTCGGCTATCGGTTTCAATTTCACACTGAATTTTTACATAACTTTCTAGACTGCTTTTAAGCACATTCCAGTCAGTTTTTCCATTTGTTTATAAACAAGGCATCTACCCTCATCTTCTAAACAGAATAGAGATCCAAGAATTCAATCTGTTGAAAAGCTAATCAATCTCACATGGATGCCCACAAACCGTCAAATTCTTGGAAACTTCACTTTTCTGTTCAATAGCCAGAAACGGCGACTAGATCGAATCAAAATTATTATTACGGATATAGAATTGCTCTTGAGGGAAATTCTAGACTTTCCACTATTATCCAGCGCAGAAAATCAATTGTCTGTTTGATTTATATGACAAAAACAAAAAGAAACCGTCTGAAAAATTTACTACAACACTTTCTAAGTTATTAGTTGTCACCAACGTCAATGGAAAATGGAAAAGCAAGGAGGATAAAGAGCTCTACCAGAGGCAAGTTAAGAGTGGAGGAAAGATTGGTTATTCAATGGTCAAAAAAGCCCCTTTAGAATCAATCCACCCAAGAAAACGAATCCGACTATCCAAAACTCAATCTCAAGCCAGCTCTTCTCAATCGCAACCTACACAAACACATACAACTGTCTCACAGCCTACACAAACACATACAACTGTCTCAAAACCTACACAAACACATACAACTGTCTCACAGCCTACACAAACACATACAACTGTCTCAAAACCTACACAAACACATACAACTGTCTCACAACCTACACAAACACATACAACTGTCTCAGAATCTTCGGATTCTGAAACATCTGCTTCTTCACCCGACTTGACAACCTATTCTTCCACGTCATCTTCTGAATGCAAACCGAAATACCAAAGAGCTAGCACTACAACAGCGGGTTTGCTAGTACTGAAAAGCAACATTTCTACACATAAAGCATATGACGTTCTTGCAACCATTGCTGATGTTCCGGTTCCAAGTCAGGCGGGTGTTTTGGTTGGAAACGAGTAATCTCTGAAGGACGGAAAATGAAAACCAAAAATTTTCAAAAACTTCAAAGCAAAGAACCCTATTGTCTCTAGTTTGATGGTATTAGAGTGCAAGGGGAAGAGTATCAAATAGTTATGCTGAAAATATGAGAACCGAAATAAAACCCGGTACTCTTAAATGTGATGTCTTGAGCAATGGCTTTCAGAAGCTACAATATATTGGCTGTCAGCACCATGTACTCGACCTCCTTCTGAAACATGTCATGAATTTCTTATTCAAGAACCAACGAGCAAACAAGAACTCAACTATTCCTTCATTGACAAATTAACACAAGACTCTTCAGGTTGATTACCGCCTCGTTGTGACAGATGATGTTAGCACAGGCGAGAACCCTGGATGGCGAGATGTTTTCAAGTTCTTTTTATGAATTATGTCAGGCATATCGTCATTACAAAACAACTTCACGTTGGCCTCGCATCAGCTGGAAGAAACTACCAAATTTACACTAGGCAAGATGGAACTCACATGCGATATATACTATTATAGCATTATTTCTGATACCAGAGTGGCGCAACATCCTCGCTCCTGCTTGCAAATTCATCTGCTATGAATGGGCAAATGCTTGATTCCATGTGCAACACTACAATAAAGCGTCCTTCAATGAACTGTTTACCTCACTCATCAGAATAAAATGCAAAAACGTGCTGTAAATCTCATGGAGGAACTTCATGCGAAATCGAGAAAATTTGAATTTTCGAATCTGAAGTTCAAATGAACAATATGTTTTACACATTTCTTGTACATTCTGTACATATTACTAACTGATCTGTATCTTATTTGTTAATAAAAGTTGATTAGTTATTATTATTACTCTTTTGAATTAAGCTAAAAAAAAACTTGTCCTTTTTTTTTTTGAAAAAAAAAATATTTTTTCACTTTTTTCTTCCGAAAAAGGGGGAGGTGGGGGAACTTTTAAAAAAAAAATCAAAAATGCGATTGATATTCTTAAATTACACATAAAAGTTCCTCGATTGATATTCTTAAATTACACATAAAAGTTCCTCGATTGATATTCTTAAATTACACATAAAAGTTCCTCGATTGATATTCTTAAATTACACATAAAAGTTCCTCGATTGATATTCTTAAATTACACATAAAAGTTCCTCGATTGATATTCTTAAATTACACATAAAAGTTCCTCGATTGATATTCTTAAATTACACAAAAAAGTTCCTCGATTGATATTCTTAAATTACACATAAAAGTTCCTCGATTGATATTCTTAAATTACACATAAAAGTTCCTCGATTGATATTCTTAAATTACACATAAAAGTTCCTCGATTGATATTCTTAAATTACACATAAAAGTTCCTCGATTGATATTCTTAAATTACACATAAAAGTTCCTCGATTGATATTCTTAAATTACACATAAAAGTTCCTCGATTGATATTCTTAAATTACACATAAAAGTTCCTCGATTGATATTCTTAAATTACACATAAAAGTTCCTCGATTGATATTCTTAAATTACACATAAAAAGTTCCTCGATTGATATTCTTAAATTACACATAAAAGTTCCTCGATTGATATTCTTAAATTACACATAAAAGTTCCTCGATTGATATTCTTAAATTACACATAAAAGTTCCTCGATTGATATTCTTAAATTACACATAAAAGTTCCTCGATTGATATTCTTAAATTACACATAAAAGTTCCTCGATTGATATTCTTAAATTACACATAAAAGTTCCTCGATTGATATTCTTAAATTACACATAAAAGTTCCTCGATTGATATTCTTAAATTACACATAAAAGTTCCTAGATTGATATTCTTAAATTACACATAAAAGTTCCTCGATTGATATTCTTAAATTACACATAAAAGTTCCTCGATTGATATTCTTAAATTACACATAAAAGTTCCTCGATTGATATTCTTAAATTACACATAAAAGTTCCTCGATTGATATTCTTAAATTACACATAAAAGTTCCTCGATTGATATTCTTAAATTACACATAAAAGTTCCTCGATTGATATTCTTAAATTACACATAAAAGTTCCTCGATTGATATTCTTAAATTACACATAAAAGTTCCTCGATTGATATTCTATTTTTTCTTACATACGTGTGCTTGCTTACATCTGCATAACTTACATCTGCACTACTTACATCTGCACTACTTACATCTGCACTACTTAATCTGCGCTACTTAATCTGCCTTTCTTACATGTGCACAACTTACACCTGCACTACTTACATCTGCACTTCTTACATTCTTACATCTGCACACTTACACCTGCACACTTACACCTGCACTACATACACCTGCACTACTTATTTCTGCAATTATCTGCACTACTTACATCTGTACTACTTATATTTGCACTACTTTTATCTGCAACTAGCTGCACTACTTACATCTGCACCACTTATATATGCAATTAGCTGCACTACTTACATACGCACTTCCTACTTTCATTTTTAAATGTCATCTCTGACCATTTAAAATTATGCGACGTGTTCCAGGTCAATGTAATATTCAATGCATCTACTTGAGAGCATGTGCTCTCGTTTCTATCAGTCAGCCAGTCCGTTGTACTTTCATTATGTGAGTCGATGCGAATTTCGGCATTTTCAGATGTAATCAAGTCAACTGAGGAAAGAAAAATTAAAACAATAGTCGAGAAATCCTCAGAAGAAAAAAATGACCGTGTTACAACAAGCAGAATGTTGACTTATTGTCTTATTTACATCTACTTCATGAAGTTTTTGACATTTGTTTTAAAATTGTTTTAGATTGACAACATATTAAATCTAAAAAAAAAAGTTAACAATACGCCCATTTATTTTACAATCTTATCGAATTTTTAACAGATGTCTTTCACTTGGTATAGTTTAAAGTTACATAACACTGTAAAATGCATCCACAAATTGTGATTAATTAAGAAATCACTAATCGAGTCCAGCAAGCTATAAACATGTTGTATTTCAGCCTCTACCAATATTGCATTGTTAAATGGCAGCAAATTGTTAAGTAACACTAAGGGGGGGAGACAATATGGGGGCAGGGCTGTATCAGGTGCATTATTGTATACCATTTATGAGTACTCATATGTAGCTAACATTCATTATTGTATATCATTTATGAGTACTCATATGTAGCTAACATTCATTATTGTATACCATTTATGAGTACTCATATGTAGCTAACATTCATTATTGTATATCATTTATGAGTACTCATATGTAGCTAACATTCATTATTGTATGTCATTTATGAGTACTCATATGTAGCTAACATTCATTATTGTATATCATTTATGAGTACTCATATGTAGCTAACATTCACTTTTTTTTTCATAAATGAGACATACTACCAACGAACGTAAGTAAAACTTGTTAACATAAACAGATTGCATGAAGGCTCTTAACATTTTGAATGGCTTACCGTATTCACATTTTGGGCCAAACCAGCCTGGTTGACACATTGAGCAGCTGCCATCTTCTTGACATTGCGTCTGACAGCGACACATGCACCGACACTTTGGCCCAAACCATTTGTCAGGACATTTAGCTTTTTAAAATTTTAATGAAAAAGAAAAAGTAACTTTGAAATTGTTACAACCAAAGCTGTACACTATGGCCATATATTTTTTTTTAATTATGGGAAATTGTCTATGGAAATCGGAAAACAAACAAAGGTTTATAATTTACATTCCCTAGGGATGCTTTTGTTAGTTTAAGAACCCTTGCCTAATTTATTATAAGGACAATGTAAAACCAATTAAATCTAAATATAGTATTATTGGTTGCTGTATAGAATATAGACCTAAATTTAAAAGAATATGTAATAATATTTTCACATGAGATATTAACAACTTACTTCATGTTTCAACACAATTTTTATTTGAACAAATCAATATTCTTTAATTGTATTTAAGTTAATTTTAACCATTTTTTTTTTTGGTACAAAATAATGTATACTTATGTTTTAGGGTAACATATCTTACAAGCATATACTCTTAAATAGTCAAATATTTAGTTAGATAGTTATAGGATATTTCATTCACTGTCGAATGGTAGGCCTATTGCGAATAAATTACCTTTAGAGAATACATAAACGAATACTTATTAAAAAATAAATATTCATATATATATATTTTTTAAATCACCAAGTAATAAACAACAATTTGTTATTTTAAAAGTGTATACCTTGATTATAACAGATTATAACAAGTAGAATCAACAACCGCATTGTTAAATTACGATTACTTCGGCAGAATATCAATGCAC
Source organism: Bulinus truncatus (assembly GCA_021962125.1). Taxonomy (NCBI): domain Eukaryota; kingdom Metazoa; phylum Mollusca; class Gastropoda; family Planorbidae; genus Bulinus; species Bulinus truncatus. Next base: position 1,810,009 of record JAGDYQ010000181.1, on the reverse strand, counting down.
CAATAAACGATAACCCAGATTTAAACATGAAATTATTTTTTTTCAAACAATAAATTCCCCTCTTGTCTATTCAGAACAGTTACTACACAGACTGCTCAACATTATGTGTTCTGTTTAAAATCACGGGATTGCCTCCCCTCTCCCCCCCCCCACACCTCCATTTTTGTTTCAAAAGGTTACAGCGACCTTTGGCTCTCATTATTGTTTATCGGACAATTTCTCTGATTGTTCTAACATTGCCTTGTCTTCTGACTGCGTCAGTTTTGGTACATCTACAGTACAAGTGGTCTGAGGCGTAGTATTACAAAAAAAAAACATACATAAACAGAAACAGTTCTTATGAAAAACAAAAACAACATCTTCAATATAAGTCTTTTTCAACAACTCTGTGATACGTTAAAATTAGAATAGCTATTACCCCCCCCCCCCCAAAATAATCCTATAGAAATTTTGTTTATTTTCACCATCACAGTTTATGTTATTTATGATTACAGTATTGTGGATGATTATGTTTTGCTTTAATAACTATAAAGACCAAAATTGTATTTAACTGTCGTAAAAGAAAGTCTTTTTATTTGCTTTCGTTGAAGGGGGGGGGGGGGGGATTGTGCTGTTTAGTGCTCGACTATCGACCTGAGAGTCACGAGCTGGATCTCAGGTGAGGGGGGGAGGAAAGTTACCTCCATCTCTCCAGTAGTGCCTCCATGGTGGCTATTATGCTATTGGTTATGATGGGAATAAAAGAAGGGCACTCAAAACGTATAAGATTATTAGGATAAAGCTTAAAGTTTATATGCTTTTTTAGGAACTCAAAACTAAATAAAATGTTTACTTATCTAAAAGCAAAAACAGTTTGAAAACCTTTTAGGACCACACTTCAGTTACCAAGTTACTGAATAACTTTTAAATGTCTTGATGTAACTAATCAATGGTGTCTACTGTGTGCATACCCATCCCACTATTGATTTAGGGTTACGGTCACTTTTGTTTGAATTGCTATGGGTAGACAGAGGCATTAACAAAATTGCAATTTTATTCTGTTGTTGTTTAAAAAGCTACACATTCCAGGAAATGTAATAGAACTGTTCCGTGTTGGTTTATAGGATATAAACAGGGGCTTCACAGATCTAAGAGATATAATCTCATCCTTACATGGGCTTCACATATCTAAGAGATATACATCTCATCCTTACTTGGGCTTCACATATCTAAGAGATATACATCTCATACTTACAGGGGCTTCACAGATCTAATATACAAACAAACCATCCTTACAGTACTGTCAGGCATTTTTCATCGCTCGTGCAAAGTCCTATATAAACAGACATGTTGACGACTTCATTGGGCCAACCCATCATGAGGTGACATTGATGCCAACCTTCTCGAATTGTATGACTTTTTACAGCGTCGTTCAGAAGTCTTACTGAATAATATATGACTTGACACAATGACTACAGTCAGACCATATGTGGATCGTAGTTGGCCGTTCAAAACGTTGACATTTTAGCCCAATGGATATGTTTGTCTGTTAGACTAATTAGTCTTCCCCCCCCCCCACCATGTTCATGCTGAATTGCTGCCAATTTGTTGGGGTTTTTTTTATATTTAACTCTATATAATGTTTAAGCCACCTAGATATAAGGAAACTCCATCTAAATAATAGGTAACTGTCTAGATCAGGGCTACTTAAACTTTTGTAATTCACGACCCCATTTATGATTGCGAGTTTCTTGACGACCCTATACAAATATAAAAGAAAAATAAATTAATATTTTACAAGTTAAAAAACATTTTCAGTTAAATTGTATTTTTATCTCTCGCGACCCCAGAATTTTGCAACGCGACCCCAAATGGGGTTGCGACCAATAATTTAAGAAGCCCTGGTCTAGATAATTGTGTGAGTTTTTTTTTTTTTAGATATTTTATTATTGATTGCGTGAATACATTTTTTGAATAAAGAATGATCGTTTAAAGTATGATTGTTTTTCTTAACAATCAGCTCAGATCACTGCACGTAACTCAATCAACAATATTATATGTGGATAACAGTTAATGCAAGACGATTCAACTATAGCCCTCGGGGCCAAAAAGGGCCCTTCAATGGGCCCGCGCCCTGCTCATCTTTGCATGTTCAATGACGTCTAGGCTACATCTGATAAATATATAACTCTTGTTATTAGCATTCCGCCCAATTTACGGACCCATTGTTCGCCCCATCTCTGGTGAACTAGATCGGACTGAATATCCCAAGAGGAATAACTGTGCAATGTTATTTATCCGTTTACGCGAACTTATCTCCCCTTCTTTATAAAGTAATACACTCAAATACAGAGTTTATAAAAAAAAATATTTTTTTTTAATTTTAAAAATCTTTTGATAAAAATGTGAATCACGCCATTATATATAAAACATATCTATTGTTTAGTATTCTATTTTTAAATAAAATTATGGATTTAAGGGTTGGTAATTTTGAAATGACTGTTTAATTTTAATTAATTAGGAAAACTATGTTGTTCTGTATTGGTTGATGATAAACGGGAGGTGGGTCGCCAAGCGGTGTGTGTGTGTGTGTGTGTATTTGTGTGTGTGTGTGTGTGTGTGTGCGTGCGTGCGTGCGTGTGTGTGCGTGCGTGCGTGCGTGCGTGCGTGCGTGCGTGCGTGCGTGTGTGTGTGTGTGTGAGAGAGAGACACCCACTTACGATGAAATCTCTGATATATTATGAACCACTATATGGACAGTTTTTATGGTGCTCTTCTCACATACCCACAATAGTCGATAGTTTTCCAATTTTGTGGATAGACCTTTCATTTCGTTTTAAATTTGTATTAAATGTGTCTCCTTTTAAAGACATTTTTTAACATTAATTGTACTAAATAACCTTCATCTGTGGTGTCAAAGCCATATGATGCTGTTAGAATCAAGTCTTAGCTAAGGGCATCCCCGTAGCGTGAAAATTCTACAGAGGGGCCAGGCATTCTACAGCAGAGTCCAGGCAATAGCGGGGGTTGGGGGGGGCAGGTAATACATTTTACTAAGTAGAGCAAATAAGCAGGGGTGGCCAGACAAAACGCAGATGGGGCCCGGCCCTCTGGCCTCCGCACGCTACAGGCCTGGCTAAGGGCCGTGTGCCAAATACGTTGCATCTGACTGTTCCATCTCTTCAAATCTTTTTTTTTTTTGTAATATGTCAGGACGTCACATTTTGATTTATATTAGTTTATATGAATATTTCTCTTTCTGTTATTACTAGAACTCGTTCTCAATTTAATTTAATAAACCATTGTGACCTGCGATATGTAAAAGTGTGTGCACGTTTGCTCTAGCAAACCCAGTAATGTATAACTCAGAATAACCATAGATATATGAGAATAACTCTACAGGTGACACCGTTGAGCTGCTAGGACAGCGTTGTCCATTGGTTTCGAAACACCACATATCAAATGCAGAAATAAAAACGGAAAACATTCTGAAAGTGTGGTTTATTGCTACACGTAATGTTAAGCTAGGCGTTATTTTATTCGACGTTGAACGAACAGAGCTATGAGCTTCACAAAATTTTTGTTTTGTCGACCATGTGTCGTTATTGTGTAGGCTACTGTGTTGCTTGTACACAGTGATCGATTTAAGAAAAAACCAGTGCCGGGGGGATGAAAAAATGTTTGCAGAGCCGGGGATAAATGTCCGTGGTTTCATCCCCGGCAGGGATATATTAGCTAAAGCAGAACCGGGGATGACAGTTCTCAGTGCCGGGGATATCCGCAGCATCCCCGGCGGTAAATCGAACCCTGCTTGTACATTTTATAGTAGCCTCGTTTCATTAATGGTTTAATCTGTGATATTTCTTGTGGAATAGTGCGTGTTCTATACTAAAGTGTTGGGATATTTAAAAAAATGTATACCCGTATATTTGTAATGTAACAAATCATAGTGTTGTATATATTGTTGTATTAATTCCAGTCTTTTTTGTTCTTTGAACGTTCAGCGGAGATTATTTGGACATTTTTTGGACTGAAGTATTGATATGTATTTCAGTTCAACGAATAAAGACTCTTTCCTTTTTTTCAGAAAAGAAGCATAAAGTTCATTTAAAATGTGTAGAGTTAAATATAGACTCATATTCTATTACATCAAAAGTCGTATGAAGTATAGCTCTTTCGATGTCAAGTTGCGGCTCTTTCGATGTCAAATTGTGGCCTTCCAGTTCCATGCGCAAATAATAATAATAATATTTTATATACCTAATCCTAATCGAATACCATAATATTGCAACAACAATTTTAGTGGATCTTTTAAACACTGAGAAAATTGTAAATCGTAACTTTCGGCTCTTCCGTCTCAAAGGGTTGCCGACGCCTGCTCTAGTCTATATAAATTATATACAGAAGAATATATATTATTTTAATATTTTAATTCTTTTTTATGTTCTGTGAACTATAAACGGAGATGTTTTGGACATTGTAGGTTTTGGAAATATTTTCTTCCTCGGATCAGTATGTTAATGTCAGTTAACGACACATTAAGTTCATTTAAATTCTGCACAGACAAAATATAGAAAAAAGTGTATATTAAATCTGATTGACATTTAAAGTGTAAAGGCAAACGTATTCTGCGGATAATTTAAAAAAAAACATAGGGCAGTGACCATAGAACTCTATTTCCACTCTAAGTTGTCATTGCGTAATGGTCAGCAACGAAACAAGATACAAAGCTGGACAGTAAGACTACATACTGTTTTAGATGGTTTTCATCTCCAAACTCCAGATGCAGACACAGATATCACAGCAGGACCAGGGACTCGCTAAGGTAGGACAATTTTTTTAAACACTTACACTGTCCATCTATATCTGTCTATATGTATCTATCAATATGAATATATTTATATTTATACATATCTTTATTTATCTATACCTATTTATCTATCTTTATCTATCTTATCTATCTATCTTTATCTATCTCTATCTATCTGTCTATCTCTCAATCTGTCATTAAACCAAACCATCAATCTATCTATCTATCTATCAATATAACTATCAATCAATATATCAATCAATCTATACGTCTAATGATCTCTCTAATCTGTCTCTGTATATCTATCTATAGCTCTATCCTTCTTTCTGCACACACCACACGTATGCATATATATATATACACATAATAATTGGCTCTATGTAGCTCATATCTCAATATTTTCCTAAGTGAGAAATAGATTTAACACATTTTGATCCACACAAATTCTATTCGCATGTTATTTTATTTTCTAGCCTTATCAATATTAATTTATTCAAATTGTTTCCCAGTACCCTCCTTAATTAATGATCTATTCATCTCTTTAAACTGTTTTATCTTACCCCCTCCACCCCCCAATATCATCTCTTTAAACTGTTATCTATTAGCCCCACCCCCCGATATCTGAATACCTCCCTCCCCCACCCGATATCATCTCTTTAAACCATTATCTGATTGCCCCCTCCCCCAGATATTATCTCTTTTTTCTAAAAGAGAGACATATCATGAGGTTTAAACATTTTATCATGCACCCTGGGCCTTAACTGACTTAAGAAAAAAATATTCAACCCTGCAGTTGACATTTTTTTTCAGATGAAGACAAAGAATTCAGGTTTGTAGTTCACATCAACAAACTACCATCAAATGTTCACCCATATGGTTGGTTACACGAGACGCAGTGACCTACGGGCGTCATTATGGCCGCCCTGACCCATTCATTACTTTTACCTGACATCCTATATTGATCTCTCCATCCTATATTGATCTCTCCATCCTATATTGATCTCTCCATCCTATATTGATCTCTCCATATATTGATCTCTCCATCCTATATTGATCTCTCCATCCATCCGCATCAAAAAAAAAAAAAACTCGCGATCGCCAATTTATTATTAGTCTTGTTTTTCATCTGAAATTACGCAAAATGATGGACTTGCTCACCAAGATAAACATCTTCGGCTGTGGAAACAAAAGAATGGTCGCATCCTTGAAGACATTCTGTTGGGGCTAAAGAGAATGATTATGCCATCTGTCATTGATCACATTATCCAAGTGCAGAGATCCCCTATCCACAGACTGACTTATCTCATTTGATTCACGCCCGCATTGACATCATAATATCAACTCTCCCTTCGTGATCAGGGAGGGGAGTATACAGTTCGATGTACCAGCATACTTCAACTCACAAACCTAACAAGTAATAATATTTTTTTTTTACTTTACTTTATAAAAGCTTGTCTTATTTTAATTCACTTCATAAAGATTTATTTTTCTTCTATCTATCTAATCTATCTATCTATCTATCTATCTATCTATCTATCCTTCTATCTATCTATCATTTTAATGCAGTCCATCTCTGTGCGGCAGAGATGAGCGGACAGCGGACGCGTCCGCTTGCGGACGCAGATCCGCAGACTTTTCCGAATCCGCGGATTGACAGCGGACGCTTCGTATGGTTAAGTTGCAGACTCGCGGACTGACGCGGATCTTCTTAAGCGTTACCATAAAAAATTTCAAGTCATTTAAACAGCTAAATTTCAGCAATGCGGACGCGCGGACTGACTGCGGACCAATGTTGTAAGATTTTGCGGACGCGGATCATTGATAGAAATCCGCGGACGGACGCGGACCCTAAATTTCAAGGTCCGCACACCTCTGCTGTGCGGGTATATTGCACTTTATCGAAATAATAAAAAAAAAAGTTTGTTGAATTATGATTGCCAATGCACTGATTCTTTAATAGTTTAGATTTCTACGTTTAATCACCATTTACTACTTTTCTTTATTGTAATTCAACAGAGCTGTGAAAATGACCAATGTCACATTGTCCACACTGACCGTGTTGACCCATTTGTACACAGAGCAGAGGTATTACGAAGTGACCTCACTGGCCATGAATGACCAGTCCAGTGAAACACGGGTGGTAGGCTTCAGTGTGAGCGGGATGGACTGCTCCAAAAAATCAACAGTGACCATAGGCCTACTATTGAGGTCAGTTGTTGTGCAGACCAAACTTCGACTAATGCTCGAATCAATTGTCTACCTGTTTTGTTGGCCTACATCTTACTACCTTTTGTTTCTTGTTCAATAATAGTCAAGTACAAAAACACGAACTACGATTTCCGAAATTCATGGTAGAGAAATCTAGATACTATAAATATAGATACAATAAATATAGAAACTATAAATAAAGTTCCTATAAATAGAGATACTATAACTCCCGAAAAAAGTCAGAATATTTTTATCACATTTATCACTGTATCGATTGACAGAGAGGCAAACGGATAAATTATTTTTCCGCTTATTTCCACGGGATACAGGTAAAGTATAAATAATCCAGATAGTATCATTGTAATCCATTGTAAGCATTAATGATTTAACCTCTTGAAATAGTGAAATTATGCACAAGATGGTCAAAGGAATAGATCGAGCCTTTATCTGTATCTGATGTGCGTTCTTCAAAATAAAATATATTTACTGTTGTGTAGAGGATCTTGTTGGACCTCTAATTTATCTCCTTCGTTAATACTTCAAAATATGTACGCATTCTTTAAAGATCAACATCCCAACTGCCTCTTGAACACCATGCACCAAATGACACTTGGAAAAACACTCGCTAATACACAACAGCGAGCACTTCAAATATCCAATCAGTAATAGGAACAATGTATTCATAGAAACCGATTTTCCATTTAAGAAAAAAAATAAATAAATAAAACGCGTTCGGAACATAAGTAACTGGCGTTTTTTTGATGGTCTCGGGCTTTTGAAAATGTGCATTTGTGGGGCGAGATACACTTTACGGGGCCTTAGGTAAAGAATACATTTGGGGTCCTGAGGTACAAATGTCTATAACGCTAAAATTAGGCCCGTATTAATATCTGAAAAAAAAAATTGGGGTGTGTCTTATAAAGTACAACTGTTGAGGCTGGTGGCGAGTGTTCAGATTACCCTCCCTTGAGGCTGACAAAATAAAATGGTCTTGACAAGTGGCCCCTTTCAGCACTGGGGGGACCCAATGCAACCTGCATTTGCATATATATAACTACTGACACACCTGCAATAATGGGCATAAAAACTTACTCATCTATTGTCGCAGTTTGTTTTGATTTACTGAGACTCTAGCCATAACATAGCTATAGGTAATTACATAGCTATAGGTAATTACATAGCTGTAGGTAATTACATAGCTGTAGGTAATTACCATTTAATGTTCAGACTTTTAATATGTAATAAAAAATGAGACATTGCAATGGGCTCCTCTTCTTTAGTAAACTTTATTTTTTTTATATTATCTAATAACTGAGAAAAATTATTGGTTGTAATGTTTCCTTTACTTCTTAACAGCCAAGCCATTTCAATGCTAAAAAATGAACAATTCATTTCCAGATCCTTTAGCATGCCCAAACTAAAGAATATTACCTAGTATAATAAATAAGTTATATCCTTTTCTAAGTTATACAATTATACTTGTTTTATTTTTTTTTTAAATATTAACAACTGGATGATTTTCTAACAATTGTTTACAATTCTACATTACTTTTTTCATATCTTCCATATATCAGAGTAATTTTTTATCAAGTGAATTTATATAATAAGAATATTCTTTTAATTGTTTATTCACAGAGCTGATAGCCCTGCAAATTCTTTTGGACATGATGTATTCTGATTTACTTTTAAAGGGTGCCTAGTACATGGATTGATTTAATGCACCACACAAAAAAGATTTAATCGATACATGTGTTTCACTCCTCATGTGTTTCCATCCTCAGCAGCCATCTCAACTTTGTATACCAAACTAACAGTTAAGTATTTTTATTTGAATTAAAAAAAAAAAGCATTGTTTAATCCTTTAGTTAATTGAGAACTTTAATTTGCTATTCCACTCCTGATGTGTTTCCATCCTCAGCAGCCTTGTAACTGGATTGATTTAATGCACCAAACAAAAAAGATTTAATTGATACCAAACCATTCAACTCCTGATGTGTTTCCATCCTCAGCAGCCATCTCAACTTTTTAAACCAATCTAATGGTTAAGAATTTTTTTTTAATGTAAAAAAAAAAGCATTGTTTAATTGATTCGTTAATTGAGAACTTTAATTTGCCAGTAAGTATTTGAGAATTTCTTTTCACAGAGCTTAACAGACAACCCTCCAAGGAGTAGGCAGTAAGAGATCTTCTACCAAACAGAATTAAATCCTGGACTCTTCGTATGGAAAGTATTTTAGTTATAAACCCGATTTGAAAGTTAAGTACCAAATTTTTTTAATATCTTATTTTTTAGTTTTTTTATTTTAATGAGTAGTTTTGTATAGTATGTGTACTAACTTTACTAATTCATTTTTGTTTTTAATTATTCATTTAGCACATTCTGAATATTCTTTGAATTGTATGTTCACAGAGCTGATAGCCCTGCAAATTCTTTTAGACAAGATGCATTGAGATTTACTTTTAAAGGGTGCCTATTACTTGGACTAATTTATTGACCACACCAAAAGATTTAACTGATACCAAACAATTCCACTCCTGATGTGTTTCCATCCTAAGCAGCCGTCTCAACTTTTTATACCAAACTAACGGTTAAGTATTTTTATTTTGAATTTTTAAAAAAAGCATTGTTTAATTGTTTAGTTAATTGAGAACTTTAATTTGCCAGTAAGTATTTGAAAATTTCTTTTGACAGAGCTTAACAGACAACCCTCCAAGGAGTAGGCAGTGAGAGGTCTTCTACCAAACAGAATTAAATCCTGGACTCTTAGTATGGAAAGTATTTTATTTATAAAACCGATTTGAAAGTTAAGTACCAAATCTGTTTAACATTTTTTTTTTTGTTTTTTTATTTTCACGAGTAGTTTTGTATAGTATGTCTACTAACACTACTAATTCATTTTTGTTTTTAATTATTCATTTAGCACATTCTGAATATTCTTTGAATTGTTAGTTCACAGAGCTGATAGCCCTGCAAATTCTTTCGGACAAGATGCATTCTGATCTACTTCTAAAGTTTGCCTAGTACCTGGACTGATTTATTGCACCACACCAATTGATTTCATTTATAAAAAGCCATTCCACTCCTGATGTGTTTCCATCCTAAGCAGCCGTCTCAACTTTTTATACCAAACTAACGGTTAAGTATTTTTATTTTGAATTTTTAAAAAAAGCATTGTTTAATTGTTTAGTTAATTGAGAACTTTAATTTGCCAGTAAGTATTTGAGAATTTCTTTTGACAGAGCTTAACAGACAGCCCTCAAAAGAGTAGGCAGTGAGAGGTCTTCTATCAAACAGAATTAATTCCTGGACTCTTAGTATGCAAAGTATTTTATTTATAAACCTGATTTGAAAGTTAAGTACCAAATTTTTTTTAATATCTTATTTTTTTTTGTTTTTTTATTTTAATGAGTAGTTTTGTATAGTATGTGTACTAACTCTACTAATTCATTTTTGTTTTTAATTATTCATTTAGCAAATTCTGAATATTCTTTAAATTGTTCATTGACAGAGCTGATAGCCCTGCAAATTCTTTTGGACAAGATGCATTGAGATTTACTTTTAAAGGGTGCCTATTACCTGGACTAATTTAATGCACCGCAACGAAAGATTTAATTGATACAAAGCCGTTCCACTCCTGATGTGTTTCCATCTTCAGCAGCCGAGTACCTGGACTAATTTAATGCACCACACAAAAAAGATTTAATCGATACAAACCCATTCCACTCCTGATGTGTTTCTATCCTAAGCAGCCATCTCAACTTTGTATACCAAACTAACGGTTAAGTATTTTTATTTGAATTTTAAAAAAAAGCATTGTTTAATCCTTTAGTTAATTGAGAACTTTAATTTGCCAGTAAGTATTTGAGAATTTCTTTCGACAGAGCTTAACAGACAGCCCTCCAAGGAGTAGGCAGTGAGAGGTCTTCTACCAAACAGAATTAAATCCTGGACTCTTAGTATGGGAAGTATTTTAGTTATAAACCGGATTTGAAAGTTAAGTACCAAATTTTTTTCATATTTTTTTTTTTTTTGTATTTTTATTTTAATGAGTAGTTTTGTATAGTATGTTTTCTAAAACTACTAATCCATTTTTGTTTTTAATTATTCATTTAGCACATTCTAAATATCCTTTGAATTGTTAGTTCACAGAGCTCATAGCCCTGCAAATTCTTTTAGACAAGATGCATTGAGATTTACTTTTAAAGGGTGCCTATTACCTGGATTAATTTAATGCACCGCAACGAAAGATTTAATTGATACAAAGCCGTTCCACTCCTGATGTGTTTCCATCTTCAGCAGCCGAGTACCTGGACTAATTTAATGCACCACACAAAAAAGATTTAATCGATACAAACCCATTCCACTCCTGATGTGTTTCCATCCTAAGCAGCCGTCTCAACTTTTTATACCAAACTAACGGTTAAGTATTTTTATTTTGAATTTACAAAAAAAGCATTGTTTAATTGTTTAGTTAATTGAGAACTTTAATTTGCCAGTAACTATTTGAGAATTTCTTTTGACAGAGCTTAACAGACAGCCCTCCAAGGAGTAGGCATTGAAAGGTTACCTAGCAAACAGAATTAAATCCTGGACCCTTAGTATGGAAAGTATTTTATTTATAAACCCGATTTGAAAGTTAAGTACCAAATTTTTTATTAATATCTTTTTTTTTTTTCCTTTTTTATTTTAATGAGTAGTTTTGTATAGTATGTGTACTAACTCTACTAATCCATTTTTGTTTTTAATTATTCATTTAGCACATTCTGAATATTCTTTGAATTGTTAGTTCACAGAGCTGATAGCCCTGCAAATTCTTTCGGACAAGATGCATTCTGATCTACTTCTAAAGTTTGCCTAGTACCTGGACTGATTTATTGCACCACACCAATTGATTTCATTGATACAAAGCCATTCCACTCCTGATGTGTTTCCATCCTCAGCAGCCTTGTACCTGGATTGATTTAATGCACCAAACAAAAAAGATTTTATTGATACCAAACCATTCAACTCCTGATGTGTTTCCATCCTCAGCAGCCATCTCAACTTTTTATACCAATCTAATGGTTAAGAATTTTTTTTTTAATGTAAAAAAAAAAGCATTGTTTAATTGTTTAGTTAATTGAGAACTTTAATTTGCCAGTAAGTATTTGAAAATTTCTTTTGACAGAGCTTAACAGACAACCCTCCAAGGAGTAGGCAGTGAGAGGTCTTCTACCAAACAGAATTAAATCCTGGACTCTTAGTATGGAAAGTATTTTATTTATAAAACCGATTTGAAAGTTAAGTACCAAATTTGTTTAACATTTTTTTTTTTGTTTTTTTATTTTCACGAGTAGTTTTGTATAGTATGTCTACTAACACTACTAATTCCTTTTTTTTTTTTAATTATTCATTTAGCACATTCTGAATATTCTTTGAATTGTTAGTTCACAGAGCTGATAGCCCTGCAAATTCTTTCGGACAAGATGCATTCTGATCTACTTCTAAAGTTTGCCTAGTACCTGGACTGATTTATTGCACCACACCAATTGATTTCATTTATAAAAAGCCATTCCACTCCTGATGTGTTTCCATCCTAAGCAGCCGTCTCAACTTTTTATACCAAACTAACGGTTAAGTATTTTTATTTTGAATTTACAAAAAAAGCATTGTTTAATTGTTTAGTTCATTGAGAACTTTAATTTGCCAGTAAGTATTTGAGAATTTCTTTTGACAGAGCTTAACAGACAGCCCTCCGAGGAGTAGGCATTGACAGGTTACCTACCAAACAGAATTAAATCCTGGACTCTTAGTATGGAAAGTATTTTAGCTATAAAACCGATTTGAAAGTTAAGTACCAAATTTTTTTAATATCTTATTTTTTTTGTTTTTTTATTTTAATGAGTAGTTTTGTATAGTATGTGTACTAACTCTACTAATTCATTTTTGTTTTTAATTATTCATTTAGCACATTCTGAATTTTCTTTGAATGGTTTGTTCACAGAGCTGATAGCCCTGCAAATTCTTTTGTTCAAGATGCATTCTAATCTACTTCTAAATTGTGCCTAGTACCTGGACTGATTTAATGCAACACACCAATAGATTTCATTGATACAAAGCCATTCCACTCCTGATGTGTTTCCATCCTCAGCCGCCTTGTACCTGGATTGATTTAATGCACCACACAAAAAAGATTTGATACAAAACCATTCCACTCCTGATGTGTTTCCATCCTCAGCAGCCATCTCAACTTTGTATACCAAACTTATGTTTAAGTATTTTTTTTTTTAATTAAATCCTGGGCTCTTAGTATGGAAAGTATTTTAGTTATAAACCTGATTAGAAAGTTAAGTACCAAATTTTTTTAATATGTTATTTTTTTTTGTTTTTTTTATTTTATTTAGTAGTTTTGTATAGTATGTCTACTAAGTGTACTACACAATTTTGTTTTTACTTTTTCATTTAACACTTTTGAAAATTTTTTTAATTGTTTGTTCACAGAGCTGATATCCCTGCAAATTGCTTTGGACAAGTCATTCTGATCTATTTTAAAAGTGTGCCTATTACCTTGACTGATTTGATGCACCACACCAAAAAATATCATATATTACAGGTCTTCATGATTTATGAAACAATTTATGGCCCAACATGCTGTCTGGATTAATGTAATGGCGCAACATGCTGTCTGGAACAATGTAATGGCGCAACATGCTGTCTGGAACAATGTAATGGCGCAACATGCTGTCTGGAACAATGTAATGGCGCAACATGCTGTCTGGAACAATGTAATTGCGCAACATGCTGTCTGGAACAATGTATGGCCCAACAGGCTGTCTGGAACAATTTATGACCCAACATGGTGTCTTGAATAATTTATGGCCCAACATGCTGTTGTGAACATTTTCTAGCTCAACATGCTGTCTGGAACAATGTATGGCCCAACAGGCTGTCTGGAACAATGTATGGCCCAACAGGCTGTCTGGAAAAGTGTAATGGCGCATCATGTTGTCTGGCACAATGTAATGGCGCAACTGGCTGTCTTGAACAGTTTATAGCCCAACATGGTGTTTTGATTAATTTATGCCCAACATGCTATTGTGAACTTTTTCTGGCACAACCTGCTGTCTGGAACAATTCATGGCCCAACATGCTGTCTTGAACAATTTATGGTCCATCATGCTGTAATGAACAATGTATTGTCTTACATGGTGTCTTTATTAATTTATGGCCCAACATGCTTTTGTGAACTTTTTCTGGCACAACATGCTGTCTGGAACAATTTATGGCCCAACATGCAGTTTTGAACAATTTATGGTCCAACATGCTGTCTTGAACAATGTATGGCCCAACAGGCTGTCTGGAACAATTTATAGCCCAACAGACATTTTGAACATTTTCTGGCCCAACATGCTGTGTGGAACAATTTATGGCACAACATGCTGTCTTGAACAATGTATGGCCCAACAGGCTCTCTGGAACAATTTATAGCCCAACAGACATTTGTGAACATTTTCTGGCCCAACATGCTGTGTGGAACAATTTATGGTCCAACATGCTGTCTTGAACAATGTATGGCCCAACAGGCTGTCTGGAACAATTTATAGCCCAACAGACATTTTGAACATTTTCTGGCCCAACATGCTGTGTGGAACAATTTATGGCACAACATGCTGTCTTGAACAATGTATGGCCCAACAGGCTCTCTGGAACAATTTATAGCCCAACAGACATTTGTGAACATTTTCTAGCCCAACATGCTGTGTGGAACAATTTATGGCCCAACATGCTGTCTTGAACAATGTATGGCCCAACAGGCTCTCTGGAATAAATTTATGGGCCAACATGGTGTCGTGAATAATTTATGGCCTAATATGCTGTTGTGAACATTTTCTGGCCCAACAGGCAGTTGTGAACATTTTCTGGCCCAACATGCTTTCTGGAACAATATATGACCCAACATGCTGTCTGGAACAATTTATGGCCCAGCAGGCTGTCTTGAACAATTTATGACAAGCATGCTGTCTGGAACAAGATTAATTTTATTAACTTATTAAACCTACAATGTTTCTTGTAGTGTTTCTAAACAGTTTATTAAATAAATAATGAAAATTATGAAAAGCATTTTTTAACAATGTTATCTGGACAGTGTTTAAATTACAAGAATCTCATCATTAATTAAGGATTTTTATATTATGTGAATGTTTGTTTTTTAATGCTGAAATTTTGTTTAAGAAAATGTATATTTCAATTCGTTTATTGCACAATTACTGCAATATTAACCATCAAATCCCAAAATAATTATTACAGAAGGTTCTTGAAATATCATGATATTGCAGATCATTTATTAGAACTTCTATAACTAAATGCATATGAGTTTGTAAAATTAATTCTAGTGTTGAATAAGTTAAACTCATGTTATAGATTGTAATACTTGTAAAGTCAATTGAATTAATATAGTGAAATTATATTAAATCATTTATAGAAATTAGAGTGTTAGAAAGGTCTGGACCTGGATGTTTGTGTTCATGCGCCCAACGTTTTTCATTTTATAAAAATTAGCTCTTATAAAATCTAGTATTACCATGTGACCAATTTATTCAGAAATTTCTTTCTCCTTTTTAGTACGCAAGAAAAATGTTTTTTATCAAATATTTTTTTTATAATGTAATTCTTATTCTGTTAGCAATTTGACACATCTTACCAACACTTTGCTGTATAATTTATCATATATTGTACTGATGTTGCTATTTATACATGAACAATTTTATGTAGCTTTCATTAGTAAAATAAACGAGATATTTAATTAAAAAATGCATTTATATATTTATTATATTTATAAGTTTTTATAACTAAGTTTAAAAAAATACTTTCTTTTTCCTTTATTTTTTTTTTTCATAAAAGTACATTTTTTAAAGCACATTTACAGCAAACCTTAGAATAAGTCTTTAGGTGAGCAAAATAACTTAAGTGTATTATCAGACAATTAAAAATTACATATATAAAATGTTATTGTTATAACTGACTTAATTGTGTAAATATAGGCTTCTGTAGCTTTTTGATCAGGCCGGCATTAAGGCCAATTTGACCAAATCCTCCACATTGGGCCCACAATTTTACATTTAGAATATCACTATCAGTCATGACTCTTTCCACAGGCTAGAAGAGGGGCCTCGCAAGCAATCGTTTAATTGGGCCCCCAATTCATAAGGCCGGTGCTGTTTATGAAATAATAATAATAATATGCGATAAATTTATGTTCTTACCAGACTTGATATTGAAAAACTGGCATATTGATGGCTCATCAGCAGTGGGCGGATTTATGTCAGTTGAGGCCCGGATGCAGATTAAGGCCCTTTGGAAAAAGAGAGACATATCAAATGGTTTAAAATTTGGCTATGTGGGGCCCCTAAATTCTTGGAGGCCCTTGGCGCGCACACTGTGTGCCTGTCCTTAAATCCACCTCTGATGAGACAATCAGTGGCCTTCCGCTTAGTTCATGTTTAGGCCTACTATGGGTGTTTCATAAATGCACGTATACATATTATTATGTAGAATTTCAATGAGGGGGCCCACTCGCCTTCTATGGCCGGGGGGGGACCACAATTTCTCTCGCCCACTCTGTCTTCAAAGGCAAATCGCTCTTTCATTTTGATGCATATTTTAGTTTCCTAAAGCTCGTTAAGTCTGACACCGAATGAAACGAACAATTCACTCTTCAAACTGATCCTTTCTCACTTCCTAAACAGACACACCCATCATTAAAAAAGAAAAACTTGACATGTTGATTCCACTTCCTGTTTACAATATGACAAACATTATACATGAAACAGATTTCATTGCTTAAGAAGAAAAAAATCTAACGCACAGAGGGATCCCCAGCATCGATCTTCGATGAGAACCGAAGGATTTTTCAGATGCCGGTGAAAGATCCCTCCCTACATGCAGGCCCACCGATAGAAATTTCTGGCCCTTGGGCAGGGTTGTCACGCCCCCCCCCGTGCTGATAATAATAATTTCAAAAGTTGATTGGCCAGCTAAAACTCGCACTAAAAATCGCCGGAGCCCTGGGCATTTGCCCTGCCCCCCACACTCTCGGCGGCATTGCCTACATGTCTTCTATTGTGCCTCCATTATCCTTCTGTCTCTAGGTTATTTAAATAATATTTGTTGACCTCAGTTACTTGAAAATAAGCTGTTTAAATTATAATAAATTATCACGATTCCCACGAACAGTTAGGGTCGTCTGCTAATTACATAAACAAATTTTAGCACATTTTACTCCCCACCTTTCCCTTGTCAACAAGTGTCAAACTTCAAATGAACCCCCCCCCTCCCATAGTAAAATTGCGTCAATTTTTTAACACTCCCGCCATCTACACTACAAATTTATAAAACGAATTAAAAAAAAAAAATTTTAGACAATGATAACTCCATCAACAATCTCCTTCTCTGCAGAACGAACAAAAAAAAACGGGAACCCATCTCCAAGCCCTCGAATATTATATATAATATATTGTGGCTCTTCAATGAGCTTTGTTTGTACAGTAGGCCTATTGACTGTTCTGTTCGCAATTATCCGCCCACCACACTATCTACAGTTCCGTAGCAAGCAATTAAGGCGCCCTTTGTGAGTTACTTTTTGGAGCGCCCCCTCCCTCCAACCACCAACCGTTTTTAAATATGTTAAACCCTTAACAATATATAATATTTTAACTACACAAATCATGTTTAATTAGAAGATAATATCAATTTATTTTTACCTGTTATGTGTGTAGTGTCCTTACACATTTTTTCTCTATGTTTGTCTTTTATCATAGTCTATAGCTCTTCCCACGATTCATTACAGAAATTGTGCATATTTATAAAATGCCAAGGATCATAACTGTATTGCTTTTAGATATGGCCCGTAGTTTGCGGTGACTTTCTGACTTTGTCAATCATCTAATAATATAAAAGCGATCTGGGTTCTGTGTTGAATCGAAAGTAAAGAATTAATGCAACAGTATTCGAGTTTAAAATTTTATCATGAAAAAATCGGATCTGCCCGAAACCAAAAAAAAAATAACCTAGCCTAAAGGGATATAACTCTGTGCAAAGGTTTTGCAGGGTATAGATAGTTAACAATAACCTTCATCGACATACCAGCAGAGGCCTACATATAAATGTTGACATAAAAAAAAATGTGTACACCCTTCCTCCCCTATGTCATCCTCCCCTATGTCAACAACTGTCACCGTTCTCAGACCCCTCCCCCCCCCCACCAAGTTGTTGACTTAATTAATGGACAAGCCCCTAGGCAAGTCGACTAATTAAATCTTTGTTTGGATTCATTAAAATAAAATGTTCAGTTTTGCGAATAATCAATTAAGTCTATATATAGATAGATATCTTTCTCTCTGTCAGTAAATTAAATTCTGGCTACGACTCTTCATCGCGCGCCGCGCACACTTATTCGAACATATAGTCAAACAAACACATTAATACACGTTCGCAAACAAAACTTGAGTAAGCACAGATAAAAATCATGCTCGCCGTTTGCGAAAAAAAAAAAGAAAGACAAGATTTATAAAAGCCTACAAGATTATTTGGCGAAGATAACGGGAAACAATTGAGGAAACGGAACTCAACGCCCAGTTCATTCGTAAGTTTATCTATTGGTGAAAGTAGTTGTGTTTGTTCTTTGTTCACTTCCTTGAAAAAGAATACAGTGTTGACAATTTGTGTTTACATTCAGAGTATAACTATTTTTACAAAGATTATTGTTTGTTTTCATCTTGTATTTGTCTCCCCTAATGGTGAAACGAAAATTGACAAGATAATTTAAAACGATGACCGAGGATAAAATGTACATCGTCTGGTCATTTCGGGTGTTTCTGTTGCTTGGATTTATTTCCGTCCACGGTGCTGTAGCTGGTATGTCTTACGCATGTGACAGTGGGCTAGACCAGGGGTCGGCAACCTGCGGCTCGCAAGCCGCATGCGGCTCTTTCGATGTCAAGTTGCGGCCTAATCTAATACCATAATATTGAAACAAAAATTTAAGTGGCTCTTTAAAAACTTGAGAAAAATGCAAATTTTAACTTTTGGCTCTTCCGTCTCAAAAGGTTGCCGACCCCTGGGTTAGACTGCTCTGGACTCTTTTTTTTTGTGTGAATTAGTTATATTAACATATAAAAGACAGTCACATATTACACAAATCAAACCTCTTTCGTGCAGGACACCACCCCACACACACACACACTCCAGGGCTTCCTAGGGGATGGGGAGAGAGATTATCCCAGCTTTTACAGGCCCAATGCTTGCAAAATTTAATATAAAATGTGTTTTTGTGGGGAGGAAGAGGTGGCAATGGGGGCCTCAGTTGTCAAAGTTTGTCGTGCAGGGGCCCCATATTTTCTAGCGGCTTCCCCCCGCCCCTCATCTTATGATAGTATTTTTTACTCAATCAAGAACCCCCCCCTTCATCATAATTATTAAAACACACTCACACACACACACAGCTTATTCGCATTTCGATGAAAAAAGCTGTATATACTTCATTTATTAATTAAAATATGCCAACAATAGTGTGCAATATAAACACAGCTATCATACATTCAAAAATGACCGGATAACACCGAAAAAAAAATAACATCCCCAACCCAACCAAATACACTCACATGCGCGTGGGTTAGGTAATTATATGAGCTGTCTTTGAAACTTTATTAAATCATGCTTAAATTTTTCTCTCCTTTAGAGGTCCCATTGTTCCTCACTCTCAAAGATCGAATGTTATTACTAACGTATTACTGCTGTAACTGCCGTAAGATCTTAAATATCGAGCGAGATATACTGAAGAAGGGGGGGGGAGGGTAAATAATGTATCACACTCCATCTGGTTCTCATACTCATCGATCAGGTCCGTGTGTTTGTGGTGTATCAAAATGAACAGGTTATTTATTAACTAGACATGATTTAAACACAATCATTAATCAATATTTGTGTGTGAGTGTGTTCTTTAATTTAATGTTTTTATCTCTACCATCATTTATTTTCAATCTGTAATATTCTACAGCCTTAACACATAACAATTAACGTTAGATTTTTCAGAAAAACAAAAAAACCTGTATGTAGATTTCCTTAGATGTTCGGGAGCCCTGTGAAAAGACCTTTATTATTTCTTAATTATCGCTTAAAAAAAAGAAAAAACGGACATTTTCAAATTCAAATGAGGATGTTGAAAGCTGCCATATAGATGTACAATTATTTTAAAATAGATATTTATTGCAGTGGCGTCACTAAGGGGTGCTGGGATGCGGTCCGCATCGGGTGACACCGAAAATGAAGAATTCTAGATTTCATAACAGAAAGAACTCTTTCTAGTCTGCGAGGTATTTTGGAATTATGTTCGACAGCACACCTGACAAATCACACACTGAACTGATGTTTGAGTTATCCGAAGTCGAGATTTAAAGAGATACCCAAGGTTGTGATGACATCTGAAGGCATCAGATACTGATCTTGACATCGCGAAAGCGTGGTCAGTAATTGATATTTTGAAATTCATTGCTGAATGGGACTTCCTAGAATCTCTGCCAACACTCTCACTGAACCTGCAATTGTTTATCACTATATGTTTTTCTGTAGCTTCATGTAAGAAAAGCTTTTGAAAACTGAGACTAACACAAAAATTACCTGCCATCCACTTCGGGATAGTTATAGCTTTCTGATCCTGTTCTGTTATCTATTGAAAGTGATATGGTGAAAGTTATTGATATTGATGGAATGATTGACAGATTTGCAGCTACAAAGACCAGGAAAGGAACATTTAAAATAAAGTTTATTGTTAAAATAACAATCATTTGACTCTGCCTTGCTGGTTGTTGCAGTTGTTAAATGCTGTCACGTTAAAGTATATTGTGTAATTTGTATTTTTTTTATCGTTTATCGTTAAAACTCATCAACTTTTTTGGAGCATTTCGATTTATTTTAAAAACATTATAATTATATGCGATTGTCTATGGTCTAGTGCTGGAAAATACGAAATGGGTTCTATTATCTATGGTGGAAGTCTTGAAGGGGTGACACACAGAATTTAACACACAGGGTGACACCAACTATAGTGACACCAACCATAGTGATGCAACTGCTTTGTTGAAATAGTCAACTGTAAAATGTTTGGAAAATATGTATCGTATTTGTTTATAGTACGAATACAGGCTATATATGATTGTGTTTTTGACTCTTTGGTGTGAAATTTGAATATATATTATTAATACTGATTTCAATTTATTAAATAAAGCTGTATTGCTTTTTTTCAATATTTCGTCCCTATCATTGGTGTTTTTAATATTTTATAATTACATCTGGCAGTTTAAGGTTTGTTATCACTCACAATAATATATAATGACTGTATCTTTTGATTTTATCGAAAAATGTAGTATAGATTTCTTTTACAAACAGTTGAATATTTTATTTTATCACATCAGAGTTTCAAAAGATATACTATTTTGTTTGATTAACACCTATTACACAATGAAAGGGGGGTGGATGACCTCGAGGTGTTGAGCGCTAGACTGTTTGATCCTCGCTGACAAAGAAATGAATTTGTTCAGGTTAAAAAGTCTCTCAAATCCAATATGTTTTAAATCGGTAGCTGACTACAATTGGGAAAGTAAATGCGACCGGTCGTTTTGCTAACCGCACAACCCCTTTACATACCGTGGTTCTTCGTTTCATCTGACCCGGTGACTTTTTATGGCAAAGGGAACTGTCTTTTCTTTACAATGATGTTTTTTTTTAAATTTAACCGTCTGACATTTTTTTTAAATTTTAATTACTTTAAAAAAAATCACTTTTAAATGTTGAGTTCTATTGTTAAATAGTTCAATAATATCTTCTTTCAGCTTGTTTGGCTGACTGGACTAAGTTACACCGAGGCTGTTATAAGTTTGTCACTGACGTTGAACTGGGCTGGACTGAAGCTCATGACAAATGTAAAGAATACGACGCTGAGTTAGTTGTTATACTCAGTGAAAGTGAGAGGGTAAAATATTTTTTTTTTTTGAATGCCTATAGGGCTAACGGGTGAAGTGTTTTAATGAACTAATATAAATTAAATTGAAAACGTTTTGTAGCTGGGACCAGATTAACTTTGTTAGCTTTTAGCGTAATTGGCCCATAGTTTATCACTCCTGCGCTAGGGCTTTGCAAAATATATATTTATGAGCCAATTACATACCTCTATAGCTGTAAAGAGGTAATGGAGTGAGTACGTTGAGTTCAAGGGAAATATTTAAGTTCGGAGTGGGTGTGTATTGTGTTAGTGACCTTAATGTGTAGTGAAACCGGAACGTCGGGTGTAATCACGGTAATAGGTGAACGTAGAACAGGAAGTCGCCCTACAAGTCGCGTTGTGTGTGGTATGAGCAAACTGAGGTATAGATAGGGAAGGAAAATAAATAATGTAGCAATGCGTGTTATGCATATAGATAGACACAAAAAGTAAAAAAATATGTAATGGTTCCATAGTTAAATAGTTAGTGTGCAAGCCATAGTATTGTTTGATCCATGTAGGTCCTCAAGTGGTATACATAGGTTGGTACATGTAGGTCCTGAAGTGAAATACCTAAGTTGGTACTCGTAGACCCTGGAGTGTTATACCTAAGTTGGTAAATGTAGACCCTGGAGTGTTATACCTAAGTTGGTACATGTAGACCCTGGAGTGATGTACCTAAGTTGGTAAATGTAGACCCTGGAGTGTTATACCTAAGTTGGTAAATGTAGACCCTGGAGTGTTATACCTAAGCTGGTACATGTAGACCCTGGTGTGCTATAACTAAGCTGGTACATGTAGACCCTGGAGTGTTATACCTAAGCTGGTACATGTAGACCCTGGAGTGTTATACCTAAGTTGGTACATGTAGACCCTGGAGTGTTATACCTAAGTTGGTAAATGTAGACCCTGGAGTGTTATACCTAAGTTGGTACATATAGACCCTGGAGTGTTATACCTAAGTTGGTAAATGTAGACCCTGGAATGCTATACCTAAGCTGGTACATGTAGACCCAGGAGTGTTATACCTAAGTTGGTACATGTAGACCCTGGAGTGTTATACCTAAGTTGGTACATGTAGACCCTGGAATGCTATACCTAAGTTGGTACTCGTAGACCCTGGAGTGCTATACCTAAGTTGGCACATGTAGACCCTGGAGTGTTATACCTAAGTTGGTACATGTAGACCCTGGAGTGTTATACCTAAGTTGGTAAATGTAGACCCTGGAATGCTATACCTAAGTGGGTACATGTAGACCCTGGAGTGTTATACCTAAGTTGGTACATGTAGACCCTGGAGTGTTAAACCTAAGTTGGTACATGTAGACCCTGGAGTGTTATACGTAAGTAGGTAAATATAGACCCTGGAGTGCTATACCTAAGTTGGTACATGAAGACCCTGGAGTGTTATACCTAAGTTGGTACATGTAGACCCTGGAGTGTTATACCTAAGTTGGTAAATGTAGACCCTGGAGTGTTATACCTAAGTAGGTACATGTAGACCCTGGAGTGTTATACCTAAGTTGGTACATGTAGACCCTGGAGTGTTATACCTAAGTTGGTACATGTAGACCCTGGAGTGCTATACCTAAGTTGGTACATGTAGACCCTGGAGTGTTATACCTAAGTTGGTACATGTAGACCCTGGAGTGTTATACCTAAGTTGGTAAATGTAGACCCTGGAG
Source organism: Bulinus truncatus (assembly GCA_021962125.1). NCBI lineage: Eukaryota > Metazoa > Mollusca > Gastropoda > Planorbidae > Bulinus > Bulinus truncatus. The sequence continues at coordinate 1,786,313 of JAGDYQ010000181.1, read as the reverse complement.
TGTTATACCTAAGTTGGTACATGTAGACCCTGGAGTGTTATACCTAAGTTGGTACATGTAGACCCTGGAGTGTTATACCTAAGTTGGTACATGTAGACCCTGGAGTGTTATACCTAAGTTGGTAAATGTAGACCCTGGAGTGCTATACCTAAGTTGGTAAATGTAGACCCTGGAATGCTATACCTAAGTGGGTACATGTAGACCCTGGAGTGTTATACCTAAGTTGGTACATGTAGACCCTGGAGTGTTAAACCTAAGTTGGTACATGTAGACCCTGGAGTGTTATACGTAAGTAGGTAAATATAGACCCTGGAGTGCTATACCTAAGTTGGTACATGAAGACCCTGGAGTGTTATACCTAAGTTGGTACATGTAGACCCTGGAGTGTTATACCTAAGTTGGTAAATGTAGACCCTGGAGTGTTATACCTAAGTAGGTACATGTAGACCCTGGAGTGTTATACCTAAGTTGGTACATGTAGACCCTGGAGTGTTATACCTAAGTTGGTACATGTAGACCCTGGAGTGCTATACCTAAGTTGGTACATGTAGACCCTGGAGTGTTATACCTAAGTTGGTACATGTAGACCCTGGAGTGTTATACCTAAGTTGGTAAATGTAGACCCTGGAGTGTTATACCTAAGTTGGTACATGTAGACCCTGGAGTGTTATACCTAAGTTGGTACATGTAGACCCTGGAGTGTTATACCTAAGTTGGTACATGTAGACCCTGGAGTGTTATACCTAAGTTGGTAAATGTAGACCCTGGAGTGCTATACCTAAGTTGGTAAATGTAGACCCTGGAATGCTATACCTAAGTTGGTGCATGTAGACCCTGGAGTGATGTACCTAAGTTGGTAAATGTAGACCCTGGAGTGATGTACCTAAGTTGGTACATGTAGACCCTGGAGTGTTATACCTAAGTTGGTACATGTAGACCCTGGAGTGTTATACCTAAGTTGGTAAATGTAGACCCTGGAGTGTTATACCTAAGTTGGTACATTCAGACCCTGGAGTGTTATACCTAAGTTGGTACATGTAGACCCTGGAGTGTTATACCTAAGTTGGTACATGTAGACCCTGGAGTGATGTACCTAAGTTGGTAAATGTAGACCCTGGAGTGATGTACCTAAGTTGGTACCTGCTGTAGTGTGGGGGCTACCAGGCACATATGGTGAATCTGTTTGACCCAAGCCAAAGTCCTCCTGCACTCTTGTACGACTCTCCTGATGCCCTGGACCACCAGATCACTCCACAACTTCAGACGCATGCATGGTAGATAATTAAGAAACATAATAATGAAAACACAATATAAGTAAAGTCAACGCATAAAAAAAATAAACTTAAATCAATTTATATCTTTTTTTCCTTGCTGGGTCCCAGAGTCTGTGCTAACTAGGGTTGTCTCCCCGCAATAACAATGTAAAAGTTTGTTACTGCTTGGTTCTCACCGAAAAACGAAATTCTAAGTAAAGGGAGAAACTGCCACAGATTTACTTATGAACGTATGCACGCGCAGGCTTACGGAGCCGCCAAATTTTTTCCGGCTCCGGCTTCCACAAATTTGATGGCTCCGGCTCCGGCACGGCTCCGGCTCCCTATTAAGATAGTATCACACGAGACAAAATTTTTGTAATTGCGCCACGCAAACATGCCGCTTATAGAAATGTATGCAAATTTTGCCGCGCTCACCCCCATAGACAGGAATTTGAAAAATATACGCATGTCGGTTTTACTAAAAACAAATCATTTCAGTGCATCCAGAATCATATCATTATTTTCGACCGAGGTTTCACTAGTCGCCATTTTCATAAGTAATAAAAATTTATTTCAATGATCAAATTAGCAAATAGTAAAATGATACATTATTTAAAATATTTTAAAGATTTCAGTATTTATATTTATTATTTATAAATTCGAAGTGACTATTCGGACCCGGGTACCAATAAACTCCAATTTTTATTCGGACCCCCGTCCCAATAAAGTCTGATACTTATTCGGACCCGTGACAAATATGCACTTAGCTTAGCTGTACATAAACTTTATTATTGTTTTTTTTTTATAATTGTTTGAATTGTATGATTTAATCGTTACTCAGTGTCTAGGGTTCCACTAAGCGGACTCTGTATTATTATTTTTTCGGGTTCCGTCTAATAAAGTTTAAATACAGCTAAGCTTAGTGCATATTTGCCACGGGTCCGAATAGCAAACGGATTTTATTGGGACCCGGGTCCGTATAGCCACAGCCTTATAAATTTAACTACTCTATTTCAGATATTATGTTTATAATAAAATTGTTAAATACAGAAAGCGACCATTTTGTTGTCTATTACAAATTCGCGGTCAAATATTAATACGAAATGACGCGTTCTATTTGTCGTCGTAGTAAACATTTAATTTAAATGATTGATACAATTATTCTATAAAATAAAACTGTTTTAACTTTATATATAACAAAATAGCATGCCAATAAAAAAAATTTGGAGGGTAAACAAGATTTAAAACGAACACAAAACGATTCCCCATTAAAGATTTCTTGTGGTGATGTGTGTGTTACTGTTGTGGCGTTCGTAAAACATGACAACATTTCAAATTGTAGGAGGCAAACAATCAAACAAATTTGGAATTTTAAAGCTAAAAAAAAATTCTGCTTTAAAAAAAACATTTGGAAGCCGTGGGGCCGCCAGATTTTTTCGGCTCCGGCGCCGGCTCTAGCAAAAAGAAGCGGCTCCCGGCTCCTGGGCTTTGGCTCCGCAAGCCTGTGCACGCACACATAAAAGGGGTTAGCCGTTAGACCACAAAAATCTGCATTATAACTAGTCGGTGAGATGGACCAATGAAAATAGCAGGACCAGCGTTACATTAACTTATGTGGGAATTATTTTTTGTATATTTTCGTATGTAATGGCATTGAGATTAGTTAAATAGTTTTCTTATTAAATTTTCTCAAAATATTAACAAAAATCGATTTGCGTAATATGCATATTTATTACATTTTCATATTTAACATATTTTTTTAAAGTGCGAAAATTGTTTTTAGAATGCAAAAGAATGAATTTATAACTACTACCTCAATACAGAGGTTCCATTATTTAATAAATGTACTGTAAAATCAGCGATTATAGTTAATATAAAAGAAGATATCAACTTGTATCCAATCATCCTGGGATAAGTAAAACGTCGGAAATAACAAAGGCTTTCCTAGCAATATTCCTCGGACTACATAAGACACAACCCCAGTGTCAGGCTACATAAGACACAACCCCAGTGTCAGACTACATAAGACACAAATTCATTGTCAGGCTACATAAGACACAACTCCAGTGTCAGGCTACATAAGACACAAATTCAGTGTCAGGCTACATAAGATATAAATTCAGTGTCAGGCTACATAAGACACAACCCCAGTGTCAGGCTACATAAGACACAACCCCAGTGTCAGGCTAAATAAGACACAAATTCAGTGTCAGGCTACATAAGACACAACCCCAGTGTCAGGCTACATAAGACACAACCCCAGCACCAACCCGTTCAACTTTTTTTTACCAATGAGATTTCCGTAATTTATCTGACACGCAAAAGAATATGTTAGTGGGACTTGTGTAGAAATTTGTGGTATATAATTTAGTTTGTATTACTTGTCAAATAAGTGAAACTTAAATTTGCGACACGGGTCTTAAAATACATCAAGTACCATTACCCTTCTTTTTAAAACGGATTTAAAAAAAAAATCAAACTCGACCATGATTATTTTTTAACATTTCAATAATATATTAACATATAACTATAGAATTAAAGCATGTATGTTTCTATAAAGAGAATTATGTTAAAGGTAGTTCATGGCCGTTGTATCAGGCAAATAGTGTTCATGTAATTTTTTTCAACACCTCAACATGTATCATGTGTTGTTCTTAAACAGACGTATATTTCACACGATCATTTCCTTTCTTCTGGCAGAATGAGCTGCAACAATATTTGGTAGACAACTATCCCGATGGGTCAACCTGGTGGGCGGGGCTCAACAGAGAAGAAACCAGTGGCTCAAACTGGAGGTGGTTGGACGGCTCAACGGTTATAGTTAAAACCACGTAAGTAATGACTCGTTGTAGTTTGTTTTTCAGTTAACACAAAGCAGGCGACTGACCCAGTACCTTTTACTAAACGGCTCCTGCCAACAGTCTTCGTTATGTATATGCAAATAAAACGTCCCCTCACACAACCAAAAATTTATTCTCACGCACGCATCCAATACATTTCCCGCACATAGCCAATACATTTCCCGCACATAACCTATAATTTTCCCGCACATAGCCAATACATTTCCCGCACACAGCCTATAACTTTCCCGCACACAGTTAATAACTTCCCCTCAAACAATTAATAAACCGTCCCCCCACACAACAAAAAAATTATTCTCACGCACTCAGCCAAAAGAAAGTTATAAGAAACATAGAAGATAAATGTTTTATTTCGTCAATATATATATATATATATATATATAATAAAGTTTCTCACATCTAACGAGGCACCTCTCTTGT